>BQNB010091612.1:11549-26828 GCA_026074375.1 Tanacetum coccineum
TTTTATATTTTTGGTTTTTCTTGTTTTATAAATATATACTAAAAAAGAAATGAAAAATATTTTTGTATTTTTATAAAAATAAAAGAGATATTCACAAATTCAAACACAATTTGTCAAACGTAACGATAATTCGTTTCACAGCCTCCCCGGCAACGGCGCCAAAAATTGATTCGTCAATAATATATATATATATATATATATATATATATAATATATAAGCAAACACTCAACCAAACACCTTTAGCCAAGGATTGGTTAAGAGTTCACACAATAAAATATATATGTTTCCGGAAGTTTGATTTCCCGGGTCGTTATGTCCCAACGAGGCTTGAATGGAAAATCGAATGACGAATTGATAATTGATGTTTGAATATGACAAGGATATGATTGGGCACTAAACCTAATAAGCAAATGCACACAAAGATAAGCAAGGAAAATAAGCTAGAACAAGCATAAAAGCTAGAAATGGTAAAAACACTTAAAACTTTTAAACTAAGACACAAATAAGCTCAAATAAGCTTAAGACAAAACCAAATAAGCTAGACTAACCCTAAATAAGCAGATTCAGCAAGCAATTAAGCTAAATTAAACAAGAGAAACTCAGCAGTACTAACAACAGTACTAACAGTATTAACTATCAGTACTAATTTGGAGTTAGTACTGCTAGCTTTAAGTTAGTACTGCTAGCTCTAATTAAACACAATGAACCAAGAAATAAGCAAATAAGCTAAAGCAGATATTTAACTATCCCTAATAAGCACGCATGCATAAGAATAGGCAACTAGAATAAACTATAATGGCAAATAAGCTAAAAAACTAAAAACTGATAAACTCTTAAAATTACTTTGAAAAGGCGAATAAGCTTAAATAAGCTCTACTAAAGACAGTAAAACGAAAATGGGCTTAATCTACTCTAAACAGCTAAGCTAAACTTAAATAAGCAGAAACAATAAGCTAATAAGCAAAAATGATCCAACAGTACTAACAGTTTTAACTACCAGTACTAACTTAGAGTTAGTACTGCTAGCTTTAAGTTAGTACTGCTGGCTTTAAAATCCCAAAAGAGAACTAGCAGTACTAACTAAGGGTTAATACTGCTTGTTCAGAAAACCTCTTAAAGTTTTAAAAACTCATTTTATTTCAAGCTGATTTGATCCTACTTTTTTAAAAACAGATTAACAAATAACAAAACAAGGTTCTCATAAGCAGATTTCAACCAATTAAAAGCTCTTAAATAAGCTAAATCAATCTAACCGTATTAATTAAACATACTACCAGTATTAACTAGGAAATTTGCACAAATTGTTTTTTAAACTGAAGTCTAAGCAAAATAAGCACTTAACATCATAAAAAAGCATAAACATAAACAGTAAATAAGTACTAATAAGCAGATCTACAATAAATAAGTAAAAGATGAGAAAGAAAAAACTTACAACACCCTTGCTTAAACAGGGCTACTTAAGCTTTCACAAGCTGATCTACAAGCTCTAGCTTATCAAAAACAAGCTAGTAGTGTCCATAAGCCCATCCAAAACTGGCTTATCATCCAAATTACAAGCTGTGGTAAAAAAATTTGGTGGATTTTTTTGACTTTTCTTACTAAAATACTTTTTCCAATAAGCAATAAGCACAATTAAGCTGAAAATAAGCAAATGCAGAAAAAATAAGCTCAAATTGAAAGAAAAAAGGACTTACCAAAGCCTTAGCCCTAAACAAGGCTATCAATGCTCATTAGAGCTTAATCAACAAAGCTCTAGCTTGTGTTTAACAATCTAGTGAGTACATAAGCCCATCCATATCTGGCTTATCATCCATATTATAAGCTGTGGTATTTTTTGGTGTATTTTTTTTATTTTTCTTAACTAAAAAGCCTTTTTTAGTTTACTTAATGAAAACAGCTTATAAATAAGCTTAAGTGAAAACTGAGCTTCCTAGGGTGTTTTTGTTGTGTGAGGGACTTGATAAGAGTAATCTCAGCCATTCAATCTTTTTGTGCTTCTTTTTGAGTCAATCACAGCCATCGAAAAGCTTAGAAAGTGGTGGGATTGCCAACTTGGCAATTATACATGGAGAGGTGGTGATAGTGGAGGAGGGGAAAATGTCTTACCCAAGGGGTTGTAGAGGTTGCAGGGTAAAAGGGTGGGAAGACACCCGTGAGTTGTATATGGGTTTTGTTGGGCGGAAAAAAAATGGTTTTGGGTAAGTTGGCAGCTTTGGCCTCTCATCTCATATAACTTTATGTAACACCCCCAAAATAGGTCGCAGCGGAATATGATGTTCCAGGGGTATTACTTCATAGATCAATAGCACAAGATATGAGAACGACCATTTTAAAGATCGTTTAAAACTGATACATTGGATTTCATAAATGGTTCGTTACAAAAAGCTCATGGGCTTAACTTGTTTATCGTAGAAAAGTAAAGATTTCACAACATGACAATGTTCCAAAATGTAATGCATGCAAATCTTTATAATAATGTGACTTCAAATGACGACCAACCAATGTATCCGGGACTTGTACCTTATTGACCTGAGAAAACATGTTTAAACTGTCAACAATAATGTTGGTGAATTTATAGGTTTATGAATTAAATGAAGCGGATAGCAAGATTTTCCTGTAATAGAGTAACAAATACAATATCACAAAAATGTATTACGAAATACACTAAGCTTATGACACCGAAGCTAAACAATGTATGTATTTAAAATACACATAAATGACTTCGCCTAATGTAGATGTTCAACTCGTAACATCCATGAATCCAAATGGTATACGTTCGTCGTCTCCGGCCAACCGGTAAACTAGTAAACGCTACTTGCCCGAACGGGGATGTTAATCCCAAATAGATCTATTCATAACATACACGCTCGCATAATGTAATGTACAATTACATCTATGCAATTAACAGTTCATGATAATGGGCATAGTGGGTTATAGCTACTTAGGCAAACTCGTAATATTTAAATTTAAAATGTACTTGCATCCATGTTGAAAACAAACATGATCTCATCCCCGAGATTTGATAAATGATTGAAAAAGTATAAAAGTGGGGACTATAAACTCACAGTAAGTAATGATAACGGAGTAACAAGGTAGTGACACGAAAAACGATGCAAAAGACTTTATCCGCAACCTATGAGTAAATAATACATATTCACTAAACGGAAAATAATAATAAAAATACTTGCAATCTCGTCCCTAGTGTGTGCTTGAGTTATAAATGAATTAAATGACATTTGAAATCAATTCCTTATTTTAAAATAGTCGACTTTATCGGGTCAACGTGGTCAAAAGGGGAGGCATCATGACTGCCAACAGTATTAACTATTAAGACTGTTGACACACGATGAACAGTACTAACTTCATGTTAGATTTCCTATTTCGTTACTCCATATTATGACAAACCAATCATACCTTTGAAAACTAAGTCATGCCTTCTTTAATTTCTCTTTTATAAGTTTAGACAGTCAGGGTCGTTATGTGGGTCAAAAATGAGTACAAAGTAGGGAGGTCGAACTTACGGTTGGCAGTATTAATTACGTGCCAACAGTATTAACTATTGGGTAGCAGTACTAACTTTGGACCTTCGTTGTGGGTTCATTTCTTAACCAATTTTGATAAGTCGAATTCCTAAATGCAACTTGCTATGATGTCTAAAAATGACCCTACTTGTTTTCTCTATGTCTAAGCCTAAGTGGGTTAAAACAAGGCTTAAGGTAAGGGGTGTCGAGCTGTGGTCAGCAGTACTAACTACGTGCCAACAGTATTAACTACGTGATAGCAGTACTAACTATGTGCCAACAGTATTAACTATGTAACAGCAGTACTAACTATGTGCCAACAGTATTAACTACGTGGCAGCAGTACTAACTTTGGATCTAAATTGCGAGCTCACTTCTCCATCATTTTTTGTGATTCAAGTTGCTAAATATAACATGCCAGGTCGACTATAAAATGCCCCTAATTGTTCTCTCTACGCCCTAGTCTAAATGGGTAGAAACAAGGCTTAAAGTAAGAGGTGTCGAACTGTGGTCAGCAGTACTAACTACGTACCAGCAGTACTAAGTGCGTGCCAACAGTATTAACTGCGTGGCAGTAGTACTAACTATGTGCCAACAATATTAACTATGTGACAACAGTACTAACTATGTGTCCAAGTTACAAAATGGCTAGCCTTCTAACCCAACACCCTTGTATAAACATAGTCTATGTTTCATTAGTCACTAACACGTTTTATGTGGTTTGGCTAGGTTATTCGAACTACATCAGTAAGTGGGAAAAAATATGTTTTATTTTTAACAAGTATAAACACACAACTATGGCATAAGAATTATAATTTAATGATGACTATTAAGAGGTGATTACTCACAAAATACAAGGGATATTGCCTCAAACTTAACTATGGAAACCCTAGCTCCAATATCAAGAAACCCTAATTGGGCGAAATCCTTGAGTGACTCGAAACCAACAGTCCCTTGACCCTTGTTTTCTCTTCTATGAACCAACAAGAAAAACCCTAGTAATGTCGACTAGGCTTAGGGTTGGATGAGGATAATGAAGAGATGAAAGTTTGAGTGTGTGTGTGTGTCAAATTTAATGAGCAGGGAAAGTATATGTGGAAATTGAAATCCTTGAGTTGTTGTGAAAGTATGGTACTCAGCTCATGCATTCTTATAATCAAATAAGAAGGTATGAAGACTAGTCAATTGAATCCTCACATGAGTATGTAACTACATATTGGGTAAGCATATTTGTACATGAATATAAAAGTGTGTTTACTACTGTGGATTTCTTGGAGTCAAATCCAAGGGGGGGTAGGCAGTCTACACAGTCACGAGTGAGTGAGGGATTCGGGAAAATGGTTAGTGGCTATTTTACTCGAAGGATAAAAATGAGTCAAGGTATCATGTGAATATCTAATAACTTAAATCAGGCGGCATAGGCTTACAATTGTAAGAGTAGTGGCAGTAGTTGTAGATTCTATGACTTAACTCTTTTATTTTAGTAGAAGTATACATATGGTGGAGTTTTGATTTTAATAGTTTCAACTGATAAATGAGCCGTGAGTGGTAATACTTTTCTTGTTGCGTAAACAATTTAAATAACGGATATAAAGAGTTCATGTAAGGTCTTAACGAGTGTAGAGAAAATATAAAAGGTTCTACAATTTGACGTAATACTAATTTCGTCTATGCATGACTTGGTTAAATTCATGAAACGTAGGGATTTGCATAGGCATTGAGATATACATGCGCAACATGCCCAATAACTTGATAGGAAAATTATATTATGAGATTATCGAAATCGGAATGTAACCTAAAAATGCGGGGTGTTATAGTCTCCCCCCCGTAGATTGAGCCATGTCCACAAGGCTTAAGACGCTGCACTTGACGACAGGTGAGGTCCTTGTGTGAAGATGTGTGGGGATACTCTGCATGAAATTTAACCTCACGTTCCCAGGTAAACTACTCCGGGACTCTCTTTTAGAGAGTATTATTGGGCCATCTAACCTTTATGATGGGAATGCGACTCCTTTTCAATTGCCTTAATCATGAATCCCATACTTTCCACAGTCTCTTTTCCACTCTTCCACAAAAGTGGAGCTTGTCATTAACGCTAGCTCCTCCAAAGGAATCACAATTAATTCATCGTACAAACACTTCTTCATGTTTAGACCACGTAGTAATGTGTTATGAACTTCGGCTTAATTGGTTGCGTTAGCTCAAGTTAATATGACAACAGTTTCCGACACTCTCGATCCCACCATGAAAGTACCCGACGTACCTAGGAGGTTAACTTCCCACCGTTTGCCAAAACCACAACTCCTTTCCAAGGTGAAACTTTTAACATGACCTTGTCACCAACCCTGAAATACCATTGTTTTATTACATCTAATGTTTTTGCTAGCTCTTCTGTCTAGTCACGCGCGGCTTGATCCTACTTTTGATTTTGGTCGGATCTTCTCGGTGGTTTTCATGAATTTATAGTAGGACCATAAGTTGAACAACTCCAACTTCCGCCCAACAAATGGGTGATCTGAATCACATTTTCGTCCATACATCGCCTTCAACAAAAACATCGCTGCCCAACTGGTTGCAGCCTATATGCTTGTAAGGTTAAACTCGTTTTTGTTAGTATAGTATAATTATCCACTAACGTAAAAGTCTATCCAACTCTTTCCAAAGTCTAAACACGCAAGCGCGTAAACATGTCTTTAACCGCGGCATCCTAACACCAATGTTTTGGATAGTCCTTTTCCACTTCTGGGCCGTCAGTTTCGGGAGATAGGCCTTACTCATGTCCAATCAGTTCCCAAATTCCCTAGAATTCTTTGCTATAAATGTTGAAGTAAAATCTACCATCACGATCGTGAGAAAATAGATACAATACACCATGTCGGGTGACTAATATAAACTTTTTCTTATTCCTTCATGTACACAGCTTCATTAACATTGGAATTGTTGCTCGCATAAGGTCATTTTCCCTCATTGGTAGGAAGTGGGCAGATTTTGTAAGACGATCGACGATTACCTAAATGGTGTCATAACCGTTTGCCGTTCTAGGGAGCTTACTAACAAAGTTCATGGTGATCTTCTCCCACTTCCATTATGGAATCTTCGATTGGACCAGTAAGCCAGAAGGTTTTTGATGCTCTGCCTTGACTTTGGTATTAGTAAGACACTTGCTAACAAAAGTGCGTGCAATGTTCGCCTTCATGTTATGTCAATATTGTTGGGAAACCAAATACAACTTCTTTACGTCAAGGTACATCTTGTCTGAAACCCGGATAAAATAGAATATTTTGACTATGAGACTCGTGCATTACTAGAGTCCATAAGTCGCCATAACACGGTAACCAACCTCCTGTTGTTTTAAACATTAATGTTCCGTCGCGTCGTTGGTTTCAGTCTTTCCTTATAAGATCTTATTGTTCGGAGCAGTACCTCCAACATCTTCGCAG
This sequence comes from Tanacetum coccineum, assembly GCA_026074375.1. Taxonomy (NCBI): domain Eukaryota; kingdom Viridiplantae; phylum Streptophyta; class Magnoliopsida; order Asterales; family Asteraceae; genus Tanacetum; species Tanacetum coccineum. The sequence goes on from BQNB010091612.1 coordinate 18,512, forward strand.
TGAGGTTTTCAGATTTTTAAGCGCTTCAGTATGAAGCTTCTTCTAAGAATTTGTTTAAGGAAGATTCAAGGCCAATATCATGACTAAGGCTCGAATCATAATGGTTTATACCGTTTCATTCCTGCTCACAGGGCATCAGCAACAACGTTTGCCTTTCCCGGTGTGATAAGTAATTTACAAACGTATCACTAAGTTAATTCCCCCAACGCCAATGTCCCTCATGTTCAAATCTCTTTTGATCTTACGAATATTTTGCAAACTCATGTGGTCGATAAATACTGTTGCACCTTGGTTTCTGTATAAGTAATTTCGTCCCACATCTAAAGAGCGAACACCACCGCTCCAAGTTCCAATCATGATTTTATGTAGTTCTTCTAGTAATCTTCAACTATCGAGAAGCATAGGCATATAACATTCTCATTTGCATAAGCACTGGCACCCAAACCTTTATGCAAGCATCACAATAAAACAATTTAATTATTCTGATCCTTTCTGGCAAGGCCGAATGGTGGCTACGACAGCTTTTTGTTAATCAATTGAAATGCGGCTTCCTCCTTCTCTCACCCCAAAGTTCAAACTATACATTATGTCTGAGTCACTTAACCATTGGCTTTGCTATCCAAGGAAAAGCCTTCAATTAATCTTCTGAACAAAACCAGCGAGTCCTAAAACTTTGTGGATCATTGTTGCACTCTTAGGATAATGCCCATCTTTAATTCCTCGATCTTTTGCACGCTCAACATGGGATGCCTTTGCTATCAATCACATGCCCGATACAAATATGTACTTTTTGGAATCCATTCACAACATGGAGAAATTATTATCGTACAACCTTACCTTCATATAGATTCCAAGATTAGCTTTGAGATGTTCTTCAAGCTCTCCCTTTTTCTTTGAATACATTAGTATATCGTCTATAAAGACAATAACAAACTTATCCAAGTACGGCTTGCACACTCTGTTCATGAGGTCCATGAATACAGCGGGTGCGTTCGTCAACCCAAAAGGCATTACTTGGAATTCATAATGGCCGTAACGGCTTAAACTAAGATTTTTAAACTTAAAACTAAGCATTTTAAGCTACCTTATAACCAAATAAGCATAAATAGACAATAAGAAGCACTGGTTAATCAGAAATAAGCAGTAAATAAGCACTACAATAAGCAGAATTAAGCAGTAGAACAGTAAATGCATAAAAGAGCTTAAAAAGAAACTCGCAAGTGGTCCAAGTCTTTTGGCAAGAGCTTAACACACCCCAAATAACTTCCTAAAGCTTATCCAATAAGCACTACACCCATGGCCTTCCAGAATTAACCATGCTCCAATGCTTGAAAAATAGAATTTTGAGTAAATGAAACAGTAGCTTTAAAAAAAATTGGAAAACCTTTAAATGAGTTAAAACAGGTTGTAAAAGCTTAAAAGAGCTTGACAAAGACACTTGTGAATAACAATAAGCTTGAATGGCATAAAACTCAAAATTGCTTAAAACATGAAAACTTGAAATTTCATTAACTTAAAAAGATTACAGGACCTTTTAAAGTAAAATGACAGAAATTAAATGACATAAAACATAAAAACATTAACAGTAAAATTATACTACTTCTACAACTACTCGGATTCCTTCTTCTCTGTCTTCTCTCTTTTATATAGAAGCTGCTAGGTCCTTTGTCTTCTTTTTCTTATGTTTGTTGTGTGAGGGAAGTCCAAATCATCATCATAGCCATTAATCTTTCTTGGTCACCAAGCAAAGTGATCTGAACCCTTCAATTTGGTCAAATATCATCAACGAATCATATGGTAGAGGATTGCCAAGGTGGAATGGCACCATGTGAGGGGGTTTGGAGGTTTGTGATGTGGGGTTGAAGGTGGGATGGTGACGGGTTTGTCTGGTGCAGGGTGTGGGTCGAGGGAAAGTAATGGGTGAGCAGGGTTTAGGCGGGAAAGGGTTTAATTGATTTAGGGATAACGGGGTTAAGGTTTAAGGACGGATGGTGTAACACAAAAGGACCATTAGTGAAATAGACTAAGGACCATCGGTGTAAAACACTTAACAGGATTAAACATGTGTTAGTTAAGTGTTGGATTGGGCCAGTTAAGTGATTGGGCTTTTGGGTTTGTTTGGGATCTGGTTATGGTATAAAAGAGTTTTGGGCTTGAAGGGTTTAGAAGGGTTTTATTTAAATATAGTGGGCTGACCCGGCCCACTAAATGGGTATGGGTTTGTTTTTCCATGCTCTTTCCAATGTCGCATCCCGGGGTTGACTTTGACTTTAACTTTTCACGCTCTTCTATTCCGTGCTCGGTTTTGTTCGTTTTGCTTTGATTTTTTATCCTTTTCGTAAATATCCGTTACCTGCACAATATAAATGCAAAACATACAAATACAATGTATTTTTGGTATGTTTTTGGTCTTTTAAGTCCGTTTTTATAGGCAAAGGGTATGTGTAATTAAACACATACCAAAATCCCCCATACTAAACTATTGTCGTGTCCTCACGCAATGCTATAAGTAAACACTTAAGAAAACCAAGAATCTCAATCCCCCTCGACTAATTACCTCGAAAAGTAGCCAAGTGTTCATCAAGGGGAATCAAAAAATCAATAGCTTTGAAAAGCCCCATTTTGACCATTTTTTATATTTACACTAACTACCACTAATATTTTTTTTGTATTTTTCGTTTTCTCAACTAACTAACATGTTTGGACTTTCATTATTTTTATAACCATTAGGGTCATAGAACAAGAAGCGCCTATAGATAAAATGCCCCAAAAAAGGATAAATTCATCATCCCCGATTTTTCACTTGGTCAAACTAAGCTTAAAACGAAATCACCGTTAAATATAAGTTAAGATGCTAACACTACTCATATTTGTAACTTGTGAACTTTTCACTCCCGACAATTATTATATATTATGTGAGTGTGCCATTTCAAATTTCAACCATGGATCAACGTTTTACGAAATTTCTATGCTTCACGTTCCACCCAAGAATAATGAGTTTGAAGGCGAGATCATCCCATGTAGCGACTTTCATCTCGGCACATCCCAACCTTGCGGCTAAGTGACCAGAATTTTGACACCCTATAGAGACTAGTATCGAGACTCACGGACCTTCGGTTTCAAAAACTCTTAGGCTTCCCGTTTATACATAGCGTATTTAGAAAAATCACAACTCAAAATGAAATAGTCTTAGTTCGAAAGCATATTTAAATTTAAGAAAATGAGATATTCCCTACATTTATTAATTTACATATATTACACTTAACATTAACATAACTATGATGCAATCGTAACCCTCGACCTTTTAGAATGCTGCAACATCGGTTGTGAACCAGCAAGATGCAGCAAACTTTTATCAGTCTCGGATTATTATTCTTACTATGGGCCTTTTTTAGAAGGCTGCAACATCGGTTGTGAGCCGGCAAGATGCAGCAAACTTTTACTCATCATCATTTTTTTTTCATTCATTTTTTTTTTTTTTTTTTTTTTTATTATTATTTTTATTTTTTATATTACCACGATATATAGAGAAAAAAAAATTTTGGAAAATTTAAGTATAAATTTGAACTAAGACTAAAATTATTGCTATCGACTGCATTTCAAATTCAAAAATTGTTGATTTAATTTTAATTTTCAAAAATAGCATGTATTATTAGTCCGGTTAGTAGGGGTGTTCACGGGGCGGTTCGGTTCGGTTAGTTGGAAGATTTATACTATCCATCACGGGGCGGGTAATTAATTTTACTATCCGTAACCGAACCGTACTAGGCGGGTAACAAGACATGCGGGTACCTGAAATGAGCGGTTACCCACGGTTCGGGTCACGGTTAACCATTGTAGACGTTTTATCGAGTTCAACTTATGAACGATAACATGTTTTCGAACCTAAATTGTCATTTTAGTAAATTTAAATAACATTAAATAGATTAAAGTCATATTTAAGTTTATTCAATCTCAAAAATCGTATTCATATAACACAACATAACATGTTAACACAAAGTAGTTGTTGGACAATTAATAATTACGACAACATTTTAATTTTTTTCACAAAAGATTTTAGCGAATTTTACATTAGGAAACTAAAAGTTCCATATATAATAAAAGTATGCAATAATATAATCCAATATTCTATACTTAATTGAAGTTTTAGTTAAAAAACTTATTGTATATTATACACGGTTCGGTTCGGTTAACCGCGGATATCTAAAAATAAAAACCGAAACCGAACCGTGATAAGCGGGTTTTTTTGGTTTTAGTTTTTTTCGGTTTTGGTTTTTTTCGGTTTCGGTTTCTTTGATTTCTGGTTTTTTTGGTTTCGGATCAAGTGGTTCGGCTCGGTTTGTCGGTTTCTCAGTTTTTTTGAACACCCCTACCGGTTAGGAGCTTATGGGAGAAAAGGCCACAAATTACACACATGAGCTTGTAATATTTCCAAATAATCCTTGTTTAGCACCTAACTCATAATTAAATCTATCATTTTTCGTTCTTCGCAAAAATTCGCGAATGCTTAGTCTAAAAGTTAAGGAACAAGCAAGAGCTTAACACGCCCGATCGAGTCAAAATTTATTCTTATTCTACCCAGCAAGAAAGTCAAAATTGTGACAAAACACTTATTTTATTTTTGAAAAATTTTAAATTTTTTCAATTTTTTGGTATTTTGGTGGTAAAAACGAGATTACGTGAAAACAACGGCTGCAAGCATAATCAAATCGATAGATCCCCCCATACTAGAACTGAACATTGTCCTCAATGTTTTACGAAGGGTCTCTACGTAAATCTAAAGCCGTTTATTAAGTATGCCAAAAGATAAACGTTAGTCGATAAGATTTGGATATTGGATTTTCAAAATGAAGCTGAGGATTTGAAGCTCGAGTGAACAAAGGATAAGCGCTTGTTTAAGGTCACTTAGCTTAACTCGTCCCCGAATTCATTGGTCCTTGGGGAAAGTTTGGAGATCCGGGACAACCATATGTGGTATGTCCCCTCCAAAGTAGTGCTTAAGTCTATGACCGTTTACCTTGAAGTTTGGCCAGTCGGTTTGAGATAACTCGACGGTACCATATGGAAAAACTTGGGAAACGGTGAACGGTCCGGTCCAACGGGTTTTAAGTTTACCTGAGAAAATCTTCACATCAAAGGTTTGTTGAATCTATGGACTCGGGATAAAATCAAACATGAAAATGATTCAAACTCGGGAAGGGAGGTAGAATTATCGTCACCTTCCGAGTCGTAATCATCACTCTCAATACCCGATGGTATCGAGTCATCTGGAGTAAGAAATAAATCGATCTCCTCCATGAGAGAGTCACTATCCTCGACGGGATAGGAGATGGAGAGAAAGACTCGATAGAATTTTCCACATTAAGCTCTTCCGGAGGGCGAGGAGATGAGTTGTCATAAAGCAATCTCTCAACTAGATGAATTTCACCCTCGCAATCATGGTTGTCATCATCAATTCCCGGTGGAATTGTTTTGAGAAGAGTGAGTTCACCGGCCGGAACTCATTAAGCTTGAAGAATCAATCTTAGAAGAAGAATTAATCGAAGTATTTCGATTAAGCAGAGATTCTATAAGATTGGATTCGGCATCAAAGGAATCAATTATCGGGGGAATTAAAGTGGTACTTTCTAACACCTTATTTTGAATTAGATTCGCTTGGTAGAAATGATTTCTTCATCAAGATCAAAAAGAAGATTAGAGAAAAATTTAAAATTTTCCATTGGAACGTCCTCCTCGGAAAATGGATCATCATTTACTTGATGGTACAATCTATCATCGGAATATTGAGAGAAGGGTTAGAGGAAAGTAACAAGAGACTCTTGGGAAAAATCATCACAAACGGGCATATCACACCACTGTCGGAAGGCATCACTCGGACTCACTTTGGGGTTGGGACCCTAAATTACCTCATCACCCAAAGGTTCTCGGCAATAGACTTTATTGAATTCATACCGATTCTGTTGCTGAAATAGTGTCAGTGCTCATCCTTCATTTGATGAGAGTCAACGGGCTCCTGGATGTTTAAAAGTTTGTTGTGTTTGTTTGCAATACACGGAGGAAGTCCGAAATAATAATATCTCTCAAGGGAATAGAACTTTCCTCGTCATCGTCATCATCGTAGTAAATGGGAATCTTCTGATATTGCAAAGGCTCGGGAGTATAAGAATCAAGATTAACCACTTGTTCTTGACATTGTTGTAACCATGCTTGAAATGTCTCTGGAGCTCAATCATTGAATTATTCATCCTTTGTTGAAAGTTTAGATGATCGATGACAGATTGCGAGGGTTGAAATTGGTCAAAACCAAAAGAATTATGATCGTAAAAAATTTAATTTCATCGGTTGACATTCAAAAGTCGCATGAGGACTTCGCAATTTTTCACAACAAGGCTCATAGAAGATCACTTGTTGACATTGAAAAGTCTCATGCGGGCCCCCACAGTGGGTACAACAAATATATTGTTGTTGAAGACTTTGAAAATTTTGTGGGAAATTAAAGTCTTTATTTGTAACACGGTTCTGGATTATAGTTAAACGGAACTTGAGGTGGACAATCGTGACCATAATGAGCATTGTTCCCACAAAACTCACAAGAATACGTCGGTGGTTGTGAAGGTAATAAGTTTGAAAAATGTTAGGAGAATCATCAACAAAATTATGGGTGGAATCATAAGTGAATGAACTTCCATCTCCAGAATAGCATGTCGGATGAAAACTTGGCAAAGTTTGTGGGAACTCATCAACGTTTTGATTATGGCATGGTTCCGGATTAGAGATAGTCAGAACTTTTGGCGGACAATTATAGACATAATGAGCACCGTTCCCACAAGACTCACAAGTACATCATTGACAAAAGATACCGTCTAACGAATCACCACACCCGTAAACCGCAATGTGTGGTCAATATTGGATGGACTTTGTGAAGAGTGTTCACTGGGTATTGATTGAAGAGAATGGCTCTTGAGGCACTTTTAACAACGTTAGTCTGTCATCGGATGACTCGGAAGTCGTTTAGAAAGTTTGGAAAATTATTTCTTACAAATTTACACCAAACGTCTTCAAATTTCTTTCATAATAGAGCACATTGTCGACAATATTGACCATCAACCGGCTATTTAACACTACCAGTACTAACTATGATAATCCTTCTACCAGTACTAACTATGTAACTAGCAGAACTAATTATAATACACTAACATAATTAAGTCTGTTATACAAAATTCCTAACACACAAGACGAACACTCTTTAATCGTGCAAATAGGATTCAAACGATAATCGAGTGACGCCATAAGAATTAAATAATATAGAGGGATAAGAAGAAGAATTAAATGGCAGAGAGGTTAAAGGAGATTATTTTTGGTTTTTCGAGTTGTTTAAACAACATATTTTATTAAAGGACAAAATGAGACTGAATAACTTAAACCAATAATCAACTTGCTTCACGGTAGCTCTCTAAAAGAAAAACTCACAAAGGAGCGAAGGAGCGGGAAAGCAAACCTTCTCCTTTTGGGTCGTAGTTCCTCGGAACAACCCTCCTTATACCCCTCTTATAGTTTGTAAATCTCTTAATGGCGAGCCGTACTTCACAAGTGACACAAATGCAAGTTTTAAATCTTTTATTTGGGAACTTATTATGATAATGCTTAAGTTGAGAGCATTATATTGATGATGGTTTTTAGTCTTTATTAAAGACAATGTTTTTATATTTTGGATTTTTCTTGTTTTTATCTTATAATTATACTAATAAAAGAAAATGAAAAATATTTTTGTATTTTATATTTTTATAAGAAGAAAATATTCACAAACGAAAATGATAACTTCACGAGGAAGGGTCTTCAAGGTACAACAAACTTCAACTCGATAATCGTCTCACGGCCTCCCCGGCAGCGACGCCAAAAATTGATCACAATCTTTAACTATATATAAATATAATATACAATAAATATATATAATATAAATATATAATAATAAGATAATATCAATCAATAATAAATAGTAGAGAGTAAGAATTCCGTGAGGCTTTTAAAGAGATTTCACTTTTATCCAAAGTAAAAACCCTAAAAAAAAACTTTCCCGGGTCGTGTCCCGTTGAGGCGTGAATTTAAAAATCGAGTTTTGGTTTGATAATTTATGATTGATTAATCAAGATTTTGATTTGGTTATCTAAATCTACAGGAAAAAGCAAGTAAAGGAAAACTAAACCTAAAACGCAAGCATCTACGAAATTAAAAACGATAACGGGAACGTAAAAACGCGACTCGAAAACCTAAAACATGAAATTTATTCCTAAATTAATTTTTTAACTTTTTATAAAAC
>BQNB010091613.1:0-11074 GCA_026074375.1 Tanacetum coccineum
GTTGCCTTGATTATTATTATAAGTTAGCTTAACTCGCTAGATAAAAGACCTGCGGAAATCATGAATTGTTAACTACCGGGAAAATGGTAGATGCTTTACATGAAATAGTACTATTTTGGAGGCTGCCACCTCCAATCCGTGACGACTGGCTATCATCAAGTGTCAGTAATATGACACAACGGATGCGTATAGAGAATAATATGCACTCATAACGAGGGTGTATAGTAGGCATACCTTGTTGGGAACCCCAACATAATTAGATGGTAACGTTCAATGTCATGAGACTTATAAATAATCCCCCGATATAACTTTGTTTGGCCACATCGTTATATCCTGATGAATATTGAGAAATGATACTTGTGTTCGGAAATTTTATTGTTTATATATATATATATATATATATATATATATATATATATATAAACTCTATGGATTCACTCAACATTATTGTTGACGTTTTAGCATGTTTTATCTCAGGTCCTTGAAGGTAATTCGGCGATGGAGAATTTGGTTGTCGCTTATGGAAACCTAAATGTTTTGAAGGCCCATTAAATAAAAGTCATTCGAAGATAATTTGCAAAAATGTTGTATGAATTATGAAACAATTTGGGACCTATGATGTAAACTTTTATTTCGAATGAATGTATTTAAAAACGTCTCTTTTCTAGTCGTTTTCTATGCTTGAGTTGTTATATTATGACGTACGACCCCAAATGACCCTTCCGCTGAGATATATAAAAATAGGGGTGTTAGATAGCAACTGCAGGTGTGCCATCTCTTAGGAGAGTTATCAATAAAGGTATAATATCAAGTAACAATTTTGTATTATTCAGCCCAACGTTACTAGCGATCCTACATATGAGAATCAATCAATGAATCAATCAGCAAGCTTGGTAAATTTTCTAGTTTGTAGAGACAAATATTACATAGATTGCACATCACAAAAGCAATGTGCTATATCAGATGTATACGCAGCAGCAGGTATGTCTACGACACTAGAATAAGGATATAAGAATAAGAAGAATATGCCTAACACGCAAATCTTTTATTAATGAAGAAACTCTCTCAAAACTTCATTTGGTACAATGTAATGCCCTACCCTCCACGGTATATATAGACTAATCAATACGTATTAGACTATAACTAGAATTGCATTTATTCTATTCTAAAACATATAATACTAATAAAATAGGTTGAGTTGGACTCGCACTCCAACTAGGAATACTCTGAATCTGGTAACATGCTTGTAAGCCACATCCAAACTCAGAATTCGCCAACAATCACCCTCTGAATTTCTGAGTAGAAGAGGGTAACTCTTGCACACCAAGTAACGATCTCATCTCCTTGAACCTTATGCGTGCCAAGGCCTTCGTTAACGGGTCTGCTCTTTGATTCTCTTCGGATACATGATCATTAGTTACATGTCCATTCTCCATCACTTCCGCTAATACCTCCCTTAGCCAAATTGATTGACATACAGCTGTAGTGCCTGCCATGAACTTAGCTTCACACGAAGATAACACCATGGTAGTTTGCTTTTGTGAGCACCATGTAATAGGTGATGTACCTAGATAAAAAATGTGTCCAGTAGTACTCCGTCCATCATCAATGTCAACATTATAACCGCTATATCCCACAAGTCTCATGTCATTACCCCGCTTGTATTTAATTCTAAATGAAGTTGTAACTTTAAGATAACGTAGAATCTGCTTTATAGCACGAGCATGTGATTCTCTTGGACTTTGCATGTATCAACTTACCACACTAACCGAGTACGTTGAATCTGGACGAGTGTGCAAGAGGTAACTTAAGCAACCCACCATTTTTCGATACTGAGTAGCTTCAATTTCTAGTTTATCTTATACTTTTGACAACTTGAGATCCTTTTCCATTGGATATGAAGTTGCATTGGAATCTTCCATTCCATCTTCTTTCAAGATCTTCCTTGCATATCTTTCTTGCTTGATCTCTACCCAATCGTTTCCTTGTGAGACTTCAAAACCTAAGTAATAAGTTAACTCACCAAGATCCGATATTTCAAATTGAGACGTCATTCTCTTTTTGAACTCATTTATAAGATCCAAGCTTGTCCCAGTCATGAATAAATCATCCATATTAACCGCAACAATGATAAATTCTCTATTGGGCACCTTCCTATAGACCGCCTTTTCATGCACACATTGTAGAAAACCTATCTTTTTTAAAGTACTATCGAGCTTGTTTCGATCACCATTTAGAAAAGCCGTTTTTACATCTAAGTGATGAATCTTCCACCCTCTCCTGACTGCGAGAGCAATCAATAGTCGTATGGTCTCGAGTCGAACTAACGGGTTAGGCGTATCATCACTTCTAGACTCGTCTGATTCTCTTTGTGTGTTGGTCTCGTGAACAATAACCGAGCTGATATGCGGGTTCACCTTTTTGTCTAATTCTTGTCCCACTTCATTTATACCTTCTTTACCAACCTTTAGTTGAGCTTTATAAAGGCGATTTGCACTACGCGGAACCTTTATAAGTAAGCTTCCCCAACTATCTCGCATGGTTAAGAAATCACCTCGGATACTAATATCATAACCGGATATTGTGGCTTGTCCGAGACTTATCACATTATTTCGATGAGCGGGAATATAATAGACATCTTTCTAACAATTTTTGTTCTCTGTTTTTACCTTGGAACAAAATCGAGCCTTTTCCCTTTATGCTAACACACGAACCATCTCCGAACCTAACACGTCCAGTGATATTTTCATTTAATTCAGAAAAGTAAGAGTAATTACCTGTCCTGTGATTACTTGCACCGTTGTCAAAGTACCTTACATCGTCTTCATCATTGATATTTGACTCGCTCTTTGGTGGAGTGTACTTTTCTTTATTCATGAAAATCGTTTCTTGAATATGGTTCATCATAAAAAAACATACCTTCCTCATGATACACACCTTTCTCTTGTGCCTCATTAAGGTTAACTTCATGGTTTCGGTTTCGTTCAGGGCATTTTGAAACAAAGTGTCCGTACTTATCACAATGGTAACACTGTATATGTGAGAGGTCAAGTTTCTCATGTTTTTTACCCTTTTGTTCATTCTCTTCATGGTTTTTCGAGGAGTCTCGTTGACCTTGGTTTTGCGAGTTATCCCGACCACGTACTTGACCTCGACCTCATCCACGACCTCGAGAGTATAAGCCACGTCCTCTTCCTTCGCTTGAGTCATTATTCCCGTTGGAATATTCAGTCCTAGCATAAAGTAAATTCTCTTGAGGATCGTTTGCTTTATCTTCTTCTTTGACTCTTTCTTCATAAGCTTTCAATCGAATAACCACATCCTTAAACCCCGTTGTTTTAAGGTCTAAAACTTGCTCAAGGGTTGCCACGATATGGATAAAACATCTAGGAAGACTTGTGAGAAACTTCTTTACCAGTTTGTGTTCCGACATGACTTCTTCAAGCGTGGTTGATTTAGAAGCAATACCCGATAACTTTGTAGCGTATTTGTCTATGGTACCATTATCTAACATCTTCATATTCTCAAACTCGGTAATTAGCGTTTGAAGCCTCGCTTCCTTTACATGGTCAGCCCCTAAGTTACGAGTTTTTATCGCTTCCCACATCTCCTTCCTAGTTTTCAAATTCCTGATTTGTAATACCAAATATTCTGGAATCGATTAAAACAATAATCCTTTAACTATATTGTTTTTCTTGGCATCGTCTGACCCCGGATCTACCACATCTCATACTCTATGAATTCCAAGAAGAACTTCCATACGCATACTCCATATGGTATAGTTTGTTGACGTCAATATCGGACATTGAAATGTCAAAGTAGTATCCTTTACAGGCAGTTGTGAGCTTTCTCCTACCACCATCCTTGTTCTTTGTTTGGAACGCGAATACATTTGCAATGGGGATTTATCCAGTCCTTTACACGGCTTGGATTTATTCTTGGTTTGTGTTGAGTACGCGTAGGCCTATCAACGGTTACCCGTATTATCCTACTAGAACCCAACTAAAAACAAATGAGACAATCAACAAGTTTAAAATTGTTTCCAACTCGTTGTATTTAAACCAAGATAACTCAGAAAAGCCCAATTGATTCAGCCCAACTGATAAATGAGAGAGCCCACAACTTAATTCAGACCTTACTACTAAATCAGAAGCCTGAATTAAGCCCACAGCCTCACAAGTTTCAAGTCGACTTTCCTTATAGGTTTGTTTAACCCTACTTTGTTGTTTACATAATTCGCCTCTTCTTCTCCTAAACCAACAAATTCACAGGTTAGGATTTAACTGAACAAAGCTACGATCAGAATCTGATCTAATCAATAGCACACGTCTAACCAGCGATGACACATACGTTAGAATCGATGGTTTCTGTATCACTCAAGACGTGTATCCCTCAAGACGCAGGATCAACACATGACTAACCCCTTATGTGTAGGTTAGTTTCCAGGATTCGTTTTTGGTTTGTGTAACCCTAAGTCGCAGTTACAGTACCAAAACTTAATGGAAGCTCTGATACCAACTGATGGTATATCAGATGTATACGTAGTAGCAGGTATGTCTATGACACTAGAACAATGATATAAGAACAAGAAGAATATGCCTAACACGCAATATTTTATTAATGAAGAAACTCTCTCAAAACTTCATTTGGTACAATGTAATGCCCTACCCTCCACGGTATATATAGACTAATCAATAAGTATTAGACTATAACTAGGATTATATTTATTCTATACTAAAACATATAATACTAATAGAATAGGTTGAGTTGGACTCGCACTCCAACTAGGAAGTCTGATTATCTGGAACACGCATTACTGCCATATCCAAATCTCAGATATTCTCCAAACAAGCAACACCACCTATGTATTCTTAGATAGCATGTTCCAAGCAAATTTAAAGAGGGACAGGTGTGTGCAGGCCTCGTGAGCTAGTGTTTTTGCTTGCATGAGTAAACTTCACAAGAAACTTAGGAGAGCTAAAGTATATGTAACCCGATGCATCGGTAGTGTTACTATACATGTAGTCCAATTATTTACTTTTAATATTTGTGTTGCCATAAATTTGGGATACTAAGTTAATTGTCAAATAGAAGGGTGATTCACGGGCCTAAGCTTTCCCGCTGCAAATACAAGTGAGCTTAGATTTCCACGCATATAATGCTTATATGTCAAAGTTATCTACTAATCACTGCTTGAAACCCACTGTGCATTTGTATGCTCACAACTCCCCAGCTCTCTTTTACTCAAACAAACACGGAGTATAGATTTATTGAATTCATAATTTATAATACTTTATTTTTACGGTGGGTATGTTTGGTAGCAAGCGTTTAGGGGCGTTTTAAAGGAACCAACAGTTAGCGTTTTGCACAAAATGCTAGTTTAGAAGCAAGCAACTAGCATTCCTATTTATTCTAAATTCTCCAAATCAAAATGCAACTTCTAGTAGCATCTACGAGTAACTAGCGTTTCCACTTAATAATTATGACTATACACCTGTTTTACCAAACACTTTATCAAAACACCGCTACTACTTCCTGCTACTCTCATCCACTACTGCTTACTTAGTGCTGCTTCTTGCTACCGCTATCTTCGCTAAACATGTCCTTTTATTAACATTTCGAGCAGGAACGTTTTTCAAAATCTAAAATCTTAACGCTTGTTGCAAAACAAGCCTTATATTCTTCTACACACTAAAAAGGTTGTTGCACATCTACACATAACAATACGACTAAGGGTGTCGGCTTCTATGTTTTTTCGGCTTATGTTTCATAAGCTCACTTTTTGTGGCTAATTTTAAGATTTTTAGCTTATATAAGTTTATTACATAAGCTTCAAAGTAAGCCACAAAAAGTGAGGTTGGAAAGCATAGTTAACAAAAGAAAAAACAAAAACAAAAAAAGTCTCAAAATAAACTTATATAAGCCGAAAGTCTTAAAATAAGCCACATAATTGGTGATGAACGAGTGTGTAACCAAAGTACTTTTATGTTTTAACTTTGACCAAAAACACAAAATCCTAAAGAAAAAAGGCTCAAGCATTATACTTTACTTTAGCTTATCAGCTATTTTACAAATTTCAATAAATTGTTAAGCCCATAAAACAAGCTAATCCAAACACCCTCTTAGTCGGTCAAAAGGTTAGAAAGCATAGTTACCAAAAATGAAAACAAAAAAAAGTCTTTAGTACTTGCCCATAAAGTAAGGTGATCCAAACATCATTTAATCCACAGGCAAGCACTAGAGACTTATATGATGAGGCATATATTATAAATAAAATATAATATGTATACTACTACTACTACTATGGTTTCTTTATGACCTTTTGGCCGACTAATCTACGAGCATAGAAATAAAATAATATGAATCAAGTGATAAGGTTATCACTTAGGGGTTGTTTGTTTCAGCTTATTATATGTGGGTTTATGAGCTTATTTAATTTCAGCTTTATATTTCATAAACCCCAATATTCTGGCTTATTTTGGATAAGCTGATAAGCCCACATATAAGCCGAAACAAACACCCCCTAAGCCCATAAGTCTCAAAATAAGCTAGAAAATTTGGGTTTATAAAATATAAGGCGAAATCAAATAAGCTCATAAGCCCGCATATAAGCCGAAACAATATTATTAACAAAAATGAAAAAGGTTTGTTTATAATTACTCGGCGACGAATCGACAAACGGGACTAGAGCGATCAGTGTGTAAATCAATAAGGTCAGGCAACACATTCGCCCTAATATCATCCACTGCGTCTTTTAATTTCTGCAAGTTTTTGAGCTTTGACGGGATGTCAGTTGAGTATTTAGCGAAATGGATCAATTTCTCTATTGGAATTGAAGGTGCTGCTGCAGATGCCATTATTCCAGCCATTTGCTTTGATTTACTTCATCCGCTCCAATCTTGTGTTATGTTTGTGTGTAATGAAACAACGTTGTTTTTGGTTATTTACTTATTTGTAATTTGTAATGTTTCTACTTTCTACCTTCTACTTTCCAACAAGGTTCGTAACCCGTGCGCTGCCGCGGAGCGCGCGAGACTACTTTTGTAATGGAGTCAATTACTATTTGTCCGTCGTTAGGACTCACCTTGCAAAGAAACGATAACCTCAAAGACTATTTCTGTAAATAATTTAAATATATATATTAAACTTCATCATTTTTTATAAAATCGTTCGCCATGTCAGAAGAGTTGCAATATTGGGCTTGTTTTGTTCGCAATTCGACGACCTTTTCAATGACATTTTCTTTTTCCGAATGAATCGATAGATATGAGTTCCATATTTAGTAAAATAATGTTTGTTATATAAAAAATCCGTAAATAGCTAAAAGTTGAAGGTTAGTTTTGTAACTTTTAGCAAACTTGAAGGGGCGTTTTGTAATTTTTTTGATTTTTTTAATATTATTCTACTATTCATTGATATTATTCATTGTAAAGGTTTTTAATATTTTTTTTACTATTCATGTAAATAGTTTCTGGTGTTTTATATAATTATACATAATTTGTTATAAACAAAACCGGTGGATTGGGGTGGCAATTCAGGTTGGCGGGTTCAGGTTGACGAGTTGTTGTTAGGTCAGGAAATCTCAGCTAGTTATTTAAGGGAGATTAGGTTGAATAGCATGAAATTTTATAGGAAAAGTTCACTACACAACTTTATAAAAAGTGGTAAGTTGGTTACAATTTTATGCAATTTGCCCTGAATTTTACATGGGAGCAAGGTCATCTTCTTGCTCGATCTCGTTTTAAAAAAAAATTAGGGTTTTCATAAGTTTTGGGGTTTGTTGATTTTTTAAATGTTCTTGGTCAATTAACTATTGTTAATTGTTACATCTTGTATTATTCTTCTTAATCTGAAAAGTTTTTTAGGAAATCCCTAATTTTTAAAAAATCTAAGGTTTAGGTAATTTTGGGGCTTCTATTCTTAAGAAGCATCTTATGATCAATTAACTATTGTTAATTAGTTTTATTGTTGATTTACTAGGTTCTTGGAAGTATTTGGAGAAAAACCCTAATTTTTAAAAAATTAGGGTTTGGTTGATTTGACTGGTTCTTTCTGGTGGATTAAAGATTTTGGGTTCTTGTAGCTCTTTGACTTAGTGAATCAAAGGGTTACAAGAGTGAAATCCGCTGCTTATTGTTGTTTTGCGCTCTTTGTAACACTTCTCAAACTTTATCTTTTTTATTTTTTGCATTATATTGTTGGAGGATATGTAGGGCACTATTGTGAAGTTTGTGGTTGACTGAGGTGTTTATTGTTGTTTAATTTTGTCTCTCTGTCGTTGACCTACCACTTTAAGTGGCAAGGAAGTATGGGAAATACTTGATTTATTCTTTATTTGTGTTCATTATTGTCTGTTATTGTTGGTTTGTTTATGTTGTTCTTGCTTTTGTTTGTCATCATGTCTGTGCATGGTTATATTGATGATGAATATGAACATGATGATAATATTACTTTAATTAGTAAATTGGATGTTAGTCATCCTTTACACTTACATCCTAATGAATCTTCTACTCATATTGTTGTGTCTATTAAATTAAAAGGAACCGATAATTATAATGTGAGGTCTTGTGCCATGCTTCTTGCTTTGGAAGCTAGAAATAAGACTGGATTTACTGATAATACTTGTAGAAGGGCTAATGGGTAAACAATGGGATAGAGTTAATGTTGTTGTTGTGGGTTTGATTTTAAATTCTATGTATGGGGAACTTTTTCTGGGTCAAATATTTTCTAAAAGAGCTTTTGACAAGGTTGATGGTTTTGTTACTTTTAACTTACATCATAAAATTAACTCTTTGTCTCAAAATGGTGCTCCTATTGCTGAGTATTTTAATAAATTGAGTACTCTTTGGAAACAGTTTTATGCTTTGGTTCAGTTACCTAGGTGTACATTTCATGCTGCTGAGGAATTTAAAAAACATAATCAACTTATGAAATTAATGCAATTTTTAATAGGATTAGATTATTCGTATATGCAATTGAGTAACAATATATAGGCTAGAGAACCTTTACATGATGTTAAAGGATCATATTTTTTTATCTCCAATGAGAAGTCTCATAGGGTTGTGGTTACTGGTTCAGGAGCTGGAACCTCTCATATGTCTTAGTCTTTTGTGTTTAACTTCAGTGTCACTAACAGAGGGAATGCTTAGAGGTCCCAAACCTTTAGCAATTCTTCTAGACCTAATAATGTGCCTAAACCTAATAATAATGGGAATAGAATGGCTACTAGTGGTCCTACCTTGGT
This sequence comes from Tanacetum coccineum, assembly GCA_026074375.1. Lineage (NCBI taxonomy): Eukaryota > Viridiplantae > Streptophyta > Magnoliopsida > Asterales > Asteraceae > Tanacetum > Tanacetum coccineum. The sequence continues at coordinate 9,245 of BQNB010091613.1, forward strand.
TTGTGAGCATTCTGGATTTAATGGACATACCATTGATAGGTGTTTTAAGCTAACTGGATACCATGTTGATTTTGGAAAAAAACAATTCTTCTAATAATAATCAAAATGCTCAAAGTTTTAACAGGAGATTTATGAATAGCAATAATTATTTTGGTTATAGTTCCACTTTTACTTTCTCCGATGAACATATTTCAAAAATTATTTCTTTGATTAAGGAAAATTCAATTAATAATGTTAGAAAAGGGGTACATACCAATATGGCAGGTATCGTGTTAAATTATAACAATTTTTTAATCAAAATTTTGATAAATTCTTTTATTCTAACAGTAATAGTAAGTCTACTCTTGAGCAAGCTCGTATTAATTTTGATTATGGGGCTAATCAATACTTGACATATACTGATAAGGACTTAACTAATGTTATTGACATTTTGTACCTTAAAATAAAAGTTTCTAATCCTAATGGAACAAAAGCTTTCATTACTAAAGTAGGAAATTTGGTCTTAACTAATTTGTTAACTCTATATAATGTTTTGATAGTTCCAGAATATTGTGTTAGTCTTGTTCCTGTTCATAAAGAAAGTCGCAAATCACTTTTTGTTCTTCAGTTTTTGATTAAGAGTAAGAAAAGTGAAACAAGTTATCTTTCGCTATATTGTTAATGTATAAATTTACTATTACACCTTTGTAAATACAAACTATTGTAAAATATTATATGGGCTATGTATCGGCTATGTCTATTCATCTTGTATCTGTAAGTATAAACTAGGGTTAGACTAGAGGTGTACAGAAAAACCGGTTCATGAATCGAACCGGAAAAAAAAACCGAAACCAGTTTTTTAAAAACCGGTTTTTTTGAAACTGGTTTCCCTCAAACCGAACCGGCGGTTTGTAATCGGTTTAAAAAAAATCGACCGGACCGGGTTGTAAACCGGTTAAAACCGGTTTTTAACCGAACCGGTTGCATAAAAACCGATTAAACCGGTTGACTAACCGAACCGATTTTGTATTTTTCATATGAAAAACCGGTTTATAACCGAACCGGTTTTAAAAAAAACCCGAAATGTTCACCTCTAGGTTAGACTATTAGCCTTATATATACAGTTCTCTTGTAACCTCCGGAATCAATCAATAATATCTTCTATCTTCCTTTATATTCTTGTTCATTATTATTCATAAAACGTTATCAGCACGATCTTTGCTTTAAACAAAAATAGGTAAAAGAGAAAAAAAGTTATCCGGCTTTGTTTCAATGTCATTGCTGAGAATAATTAATCGTTTTTTCTCTCAATATTTGTACATGAAGGTATGTGAAGCACAAAAGGTACGTAAAGCATACTTTATTTATGTATCAATTAATTTGTATGAACATGTTTCTTTAATGAGAGTCTTTTAACGAAAGATGATAAGATAGACACAAGCAGCTTTAATGTACGGCCGTAATTTAATTTTTAAAAGAAGAACACTAATGATGATCAAATTGATAAATTATAATACACGATAATTTATATACAATTGGTCTTCTTTTAGTTTCTCCGTTTCTTTAATGTGACTTATAAAATTTAGTAGTGGATTGTGTTGGGCCCAATGATTGTAGAAGTAAAACTTCTGAATGAAATGGTCTGTTTATGGTTACAACAAGCAAAAGAACCCGCGCGTTGCGGCGGGGCTAATTTTTTCCCGAATAATTTTTTTTTATGTTTCGGGGACGGGCAAATTTTTTCCCGAATATTTTTTTTTTTGGAACGGTTTTGTAAATTTTTTTACGGGAATTTTTGTGTAAGAAAATCATAAATAGTTAAAAGGTGAGGGTCCGTTTTTTATTTTTTTT
>BQNB010091614.1:5083-26828 GCA_026074375.1 Tanacetum coccineum
CCAAGAGATCAGTGACACCAGTACCTTGGTTATGAGGGATTACAGTACACTGATGCGGATATAGCAGATTTTGAGACGAGGTTGACTAGGATATACATGAGAGAGGTGCAAGGGTTCAGGTATTCGATCTTGGGGGATTACCAGATTTGATGGCCAAGGGGTTGAGTACTAGGATGCTCATGGAGCACATGAATGCTCAAGGGCAGAGTGTGTTCACTAGGTGAGCCTGGAGGCGACTATTTGATATTAGGGGCCCGTTGGTGCACGAGCTCATTCTGGAGTTCTTTAGTACGTTTAAGTTTGGAGAGGCAGTACTTGATTTGGACACATTTGGAGCTTTATAGTTTTAGTTAGGAGGATTTAGGAGGCGTATGAGCTGGAGAGAGTTTATTTTGGCCTTAGGATTACACACAACTAAGGAGATGCAGACTGCTGGTTTTGGTTTATATTGGACTGAGAGTACGAGACGGATCCCCGACAAGGGGGATCTGAGTGCACTGGATCGGTATCTCATTTGTGGGGGATTTTTTGGGTACACCCCCCTCTTATTCTCTTATAAGGGATCCTATGCTGAGGTTGTGCCACAGATTGATTGCCCGTAGCATTGTTGGGAGGAGTCAGGAACCTGAGAAGGTGACAATGATGGATTTATTTTATTTGAGAGGGATGGATGTTGGCTCAGTCAACGTCCCTTATCTGTTGGCTAGGTACTTGAGATTATTTTCTTTAGGGAGGAAGCAGGGGGAGATGATATCTGTAGGTCAGTTTGTTGCTCGTTTGGCTAAGCATTTTGGGTTGCTTACTGAGGAGAGGCTCCAGGGGTTGATGGTGATTATGTGAGACCTCCCTGTTATCGATATGGACGAGTTAGTGAGACTGTGGATATGCGTAAAGCTAGATGATACTTGGGCCTAGGTACTCGCAGGACCTGCTAGGTAGGAGGGTGATGCAAGATGAGTTGCTGAGGAGGCTCCTGTGGCACCAAGAGGTGATGAGGAGGATGAGGAGATGCCTCAGGCTGTGCCACCACCGCCTAGGACTCAGGGTGAGAGGATTGCCCGATTATAGGAGGAGGTGCATGGTATGCGTGAGGCACTTTAGGGTCAGAGAGAGGTACTGGATAGCATGGTTAGTGACTTTTCCAGGTTCACTACATGGACTGTCACTAGCCTCGCATGGTTGATAGACAGGGTCGGTGTGCCTTACACGAGATATTCAGAGTCACCGGTAGAGTACCAGAGACGCACCAGGCAGAGGACGGATAGTGCCAGCACTTCCACAACCCCGCAGCAGCCAGACCCATGATCCCTTTATCCCTCATCTTTTGATTTTATCCTCTGTACATTTATATTATTCGTATCATGATGTACCTAAACTTAAAACTGCTTATCTTTTGACGTATATATTATGGTATGATGATTTTGATTTGTTTATGCATGATTGAATCAAGTCTGGCAGTAAGTTCAGCACCATAGTCCGTGAGTATATTACGGAACCAAGCACGCTATCCAAATCAAGAGCAGAATTGAGAAGAAGAGTGTGGAAGCTGAAGAAAAAGTCTAACTTAAAGACTCCGCTGTAAACAAAAGTGCTTTCCGGGAGACAACCTGGATTGTTATTTATTTTTATCGAGTCTGTCTTCCCAGACATCAATATGTCGTATCCGCTCTATACCATACGACGTATTGAATGTCTGGACGTTATCAATCCTTTATTTTTATGCACTTTAAACATTATTGTCAGTTCTGTCAATACGACGTATTCAACAGACTGACCCGTATTTAGTATTTAGTTTAGTTTAAATTAACCGTAAGTACCAAGATAGGAATACATCGTTTTTCCTATATTTTATACACGATCTCACTGAAAGAAAAGAAATCGACAATGTTGTGGAGAATCTACGATCTGGAAATTTTGAAGCGTTGGAGTCTTGAAACTTCAAGACGGCTATTCTACACGTTCTTGCTCATAAACTCAACTTGGAAAATCTACCAAGCAAAATATTAGGGGATTTTCTCATTCTGATTCTTTTAAATTCCTGTTTTTAATGTCTTATCTATACAACGAGGACGTTGTATAATTCAAGTGGGGGGGTGGGAATTAGAATGATACTTGTCCTATTTTTCATACTAAAATGCTTAAATTATGCTCAAATTTAAAAAAAATTCAAGCATACTTTTGTGAAATTACTTGTTACATAACCTGCACACTATGTAGGATTTTAACCTTATTATCCTTTCCAAATGTTTAACCCCAAATGCAACAAAATATGAGTGTCCAGGATGTTGTTACACTTTAGAACTTGGCTTGGTATATCTATTCGAGACCACAATGAACGAGTACTATGTATTTAAATGGAGTAACTTATTTAAATTGGTAAAATTTTTAGGATCACATCCAAAAAGCCTTTATATATTGTTTTATTAACTAACTACACTGGTTAGTTAAATCCCCGTATAAACCCTTTGTTTACTCTCATCTTAAGAGTAAGATACCCCTAGAAAAACCAATGGAGCCAATCATTTAGGAATTACACCAAATATCTGTTTTGTTACACCTTTACACCTTAGCCTACCCTGTTAGATTATGTCCATTTATCAGTTGCTAGTTGCTTAAAGTGTAAAGTATGTATTTCCTGTGTCTTGTGTCAATTTTCTATCTTTGGTACGGTTGGGAAGAAATTTGTACATTGAAAATGTGAATGTATAAAGAAGTCAAAACTCATGTATTTTTACTACCAACACAATTATTGGTACGTCCGAAGAATAAAGAATTACCGAAGGAATTATCCGGAGTTTTTATGACCGTGAAGATGGTGAAATTACACTGATTTTCGTAGTATAGTATAGCAAAAAAATCAAAAAAATTAGAAAAACGCAACAAAAAAAGAGGAGGAAAGTTTGAAGATAATCGTTTTGCAAAAGCTTAGACCGAAGGAATTATATGAAGGATAGATTATTCGTTGATACGTCTTATAAGTCAACGATGTAAAGTTTTGTATAAAGTGGTAGATATCACCACTTGTTTTGTAAAAGTATGTAAAGTATGGGATGATTGGGAAGTTGACCATTACGGGAATGCCAACTCAGGTTGTTGTTTTTTATCTATGATCAAGACGTTTGTAAATAGTTGTGTCTTTATCATGGTAAACGGTCGGGAAAAAGTATCTAGCAACTTATATCTTGGACCTAGTCTATCTGTTAATTTTTGTTTAACAACAATTTATTTCCCTTTCCCAATCATTAGCCATGGGTTTTACGCGAATGAGGATGTGTACGAGCATGTATGTCTATTCCGTCGTTACGGCCATGTATGCATCTATAAATGCTTAAACGGAAAAATAAATGCTTCGGTCGGTAAAAGTCCTTGTAATAGATCAAATAAATGCTTAAACGGAAAAATCCTTAGGGATACATTTTCATAAACTTCTAAAGGCTACTTGATGACAAGAAGGATTTAAGTGGGGGATATTTGATGACATCAAATAACATCTATTTTATAGCATCATTTATCCCATGTAATTAACTTATTTTGTATAATTATTGCAAAGAATTGTTACTTAATCGCTTATATTTGAGAATTGCTAAGTAGTAAAATTATAGAGTACTTAGTAAAGATTAACTAAAAGGCACCCATTCTGGAGCTTAAACAAAGATATTATGAAGATTACTATTCTGACAACCAATACGCCATATCCATCAAGGAAGATACGGCGTATCTGTTCCTGCACTCACCAAAGACCACGAAGGAAACAAGATCTAATACGCCGTATCAAGAAGAAGGTAATACACCATATTTAAGATATATGGGAATTAAATATTCTAGAAGATATCAAACGTGGTCCATACACCAAGAAACCCCTAATACGTCATATCCAAGACTTTGGGTACGCCGTATCAAACCGATTCTAGACCATATAAATAGAAAACTCAAAAATGAGTTTTAAGTGTGCTAAATTCATTATTTTTCGATAACCTAAAACCTTTAAAAGGTGCTTCGATTTTAAGAGGAGAACAAGAGGAAAGAGGGTCGAGGTAAGTATCGCGATTAATTCCATAGGAGACAACATGTAATTTCTTATACTCTTGTAATCATTCAGTTTTTTGTATCATTTATTAACTCGGTTAGTTTACCTTGGCTAAATCATTACTTTTATATTAATTATGACGTTTCAAGGCTAATACCTTCGGGGTATTAGCCATATTATGAAGATCTTAATGTGTGGTTTGTTTATTTGTATTTCTTAATTTATCGTTGATTGCTTGTTTATGTTTATCAATTTAAACTTGTTTACGTGCTTTTGTATGTGACCTATCATTCAACTGGATCTAGTGATATGAACCACGTAATCTAGATGCCGGGATAACTCTCCTTATAGTAATTTATACATCTATACCATTAGGATCACAATTTGATTATGAGCTTAGTTGGAACATAAGGTGACCTGGGTATCAACGAGTACGTTCTCGATTAATTGGTAAAGTTTGGTTAGTGGAATATATAGTGTATGAATTGCCATAAGCAGTAAGTAGGGTAAAGTCTCTATCAAAGCTAAGAGTTTAACCAAGATCACATGGCTTTTTTAATCCCTAAGATAAATTATAATTAGCAAATAAGGATGCTTTATGTGGATGCATTTAATTGTGACAAAATTCAACATGTCTAGGTCTTAGGAAGAAGTAACGCCTAAGTCTTAAGAATGATATACCGCCTCGAGATAAGTAATCATTGCACTAATAAACAAACCAATGTTCTGATTGGATTAATAATGGTTAATACAATTTTCTTATATTTTGCTAGATCGCTCTTTTATCTTTGTTAATTTGCTTGCATGTGTTTTAGTGTCTTGAATTGGTTTTAGTCACCACCAAACCTGTGCCAGTCTCTTAGGCTGAAAACCCCCTTATCCATTAGATTTAGGATTAACATAGGTTTAGCATAGGTTTAGCATAGATTAGACTAACTTATATTAGAAAAATCAAAGTATTAATAAATTGAAAGTGTTTCTCACTCTTAGTGATCGACACCCTACTTACCACGAAACTCCCACTGACCGGGTACACTGCCTGTAAAGTGTTGTTTTTGGTTAAATCGGCAAAATATAAATTTAAAACTTGAATCATAATTTAACACATACAAACCACCATCTCAATGGTAACCAATCTCCCTCTAAGGGGGTGGTCATAATACTTGTGGCTTCACGTCTTGTGACGTCTTGAATCTTGGAGCCTTATGTTCTTAGGAATTCTTTTGAGATTCCTCTTGCATGCTTGTGATCTTGGATCTTGATCTTTGACATGATATCTTTTAACTTAATCTTGATATCTTGGTCTTTAGCCTTGATTTATCTTGACTCTTGAGATCTTTAAATCTTTATCCTTGAATCTTTATGCCGCATTGCCATCTTGTGTCTCCACCCTCATGCTCAAGATCTTAAAAGCTTACTAACAATTTTCCTCAATGTTTTCTTTGACATGATTACTTGTACCACATAATGAGAGTAGTACTTGATCCACTTGTAAGATATATCTTTGTTATTGCTAGGAAATCTTGTTAATTATGTACTTTTGAGGAAGTGCTTGTACATACAAAAGACATTGACACATGTACTTAAGCTTTTATTATGTACTTATCTTAGTCGATTGAGCAAGAGGTGGTGAATCTTGACTCCGATGGAATGAGGTTGTAACGTCGTCACTTATACCTGAAAATTTACGTTAGTAATAAACAACAGATATAGACAAATATAGCTTTGTCATTCATCTTAAGTTCGGTTATGTTAACCTCCAGTTTTGTGCGGACCATTTTATAGTATAAATACTATACTTGTGATCAGGTAGGCTCAATTTAGAAGAACATCCTTGACAGGATTTCCAGCTCGAAGTGTTAGATCCTCTAACGTGATTGCATTAGATTCATCGTACTTGCTTGTTCTCATTACCCAAACGTCTCAAAGCAGACAACACGGTAAGAGTGAATTAGATAGTTACTATCTTTCTGATTGGGTTGTCAATTCATTTATTAGACCATTATCGATATCCAGTTGACACAAGCTAGATTCATGTAGAATCTCGCAAGTCACCTACCGCAGAGCTGTTTGACGTTGACTTTGGAAGGATTTTCATTCATCACTGTGAATACTCTAGATTCATGTAGAATCTCGTAAGTCACCTACCAAAGAGCTGTTTGACGTTGACTCTGGAAGGATTTTCATTCATCACTGTGAATACTAAAGAGTATCACTCTGAATGTTCTTGCAATTATCACAAGGATAATGCATAGGACACTTTTATACCAAATGTTGTATAATGATGTACGACATTTTGTATATTGGAATTTGTGTCCTAGTGAGATTTTTTTTGATAGATCTCACTGGCTCTAGACTCTATAATTGCACTTTTGATATTTTGTCATCGGAGGCTGGAGCAGACTACCACCTTTTCAATATCAACGATCTCGGAATGAGAAAGCCGATAAAAGCGTGCTGATCTTCGTGAGAAAAGATATACAACTGCTTTTGAGTGAAGCCCTGAGTAGCTGGGGTAGGGGTTGTGTTTGCATCACTGGGTGCGTTGATTGAATTGTCGGCATTACCTGATTAAGCTTGGTGATTTCTGGTTTGATTTTGTATTGGTCCCCAGTGGGGTGCCGAAGTGGTGAGGGTGCAGTGTCGGGGCTGTGCTCCCTGGTGCACTGTCGGGGCAGTAGTGCATGCGGCTATGCCCTTGAAGGTGTGGCGTTGGAGGCGCTGGTGCTATGGGGACGGCACCTTTGCGATACGCACATTTACTCCTTTTTTTCAATCATACCTAAGGACTTCTATTCTATCTAATGGAATGTCCCTAGGTAGATCCCTCTGGTTTTGGCTGGATCTTGGAACACAATTCCTAACCTTAACCGCCTTATAACACCGTAAGAAACAACAGTTGGTCGGTCTTTGGTATATCCATAGTTGCCATAAAACCATTAAAAAAACAATCAACATGTTTGAGAAATCATTTATAACACATTGAGAGTTTTCTATATCACCAAAAAGCTCCCCCTACACATATGCATCATATTATGAAAGAGTTTTTCACATGCGAGGTCGAGAACGCACTTATATTCACACGATCTTATCCATTATTAAGCCGTATTGATCACATTTTAATCACTGTTCTCCCCCTTCAAAATTGCATATGTGTTGACAATTTTTGACTTATCAAGTAAATTAAAATACAGGTTAATGTACGTTGATGCACTTTTAGACTAACCAAACAGTGGGAGAACAGGAATGCATGTTGAATGAACTAATTATACTCCCTTCAATAATAGAATAGAGTGAAACTTTGAAGTGGGAGTTTATTGAGCATACTTGAAAAATTGTGCTCAACAGGAAAATATGTGAGATATATCTGATTGAATATTATTTTCCTTATTACTTCTCTTGAGCATTCAAAACTTTAAATGTTTATATGACTTTGCTCAGACCGAGAAGATATGAACTTCCATGTTGTTTAGGATAAATGTCCAAAAATAAACATTTTCCTTTCTTTAGAGATGGAGTTCTAAACTGACATTTACTTGGAAGTCGTAGAGAAAATTTGAAGAGACATGTTTTGAAAATTTTGTGAAACTCTCGCTCGAACTTCATTTATACCCCCGTGTTAATAGTAATCAATATTTCTAGGTGCGAAAATGTTATTGATTTACGAGAGACATGTCGAAGGAGATTATTTTTGGTATTTTTGAAATATTTTGATTTTGTATTTTGCTTTTATAGGTTTTATATTTTTATATATTTCTTTTCTAATAAATATATACAAAGAATTACTGTAATTTTGCAAGACATTCAAGCTCCTGTGGAGACAAACTGCGCATACCAAGGCGACGAACCAAATAGTTAAACCTATCCACAGGAAGGGCTTTGGTAAAGAGGTCGGCCAATTGGTAATCAGTCTTGACAAAATACAGTTCAATTGTACCCTTTTCCACGTGCTCCTTTATGAAATGGTAGCAGATGGTGATGTGTTTTGTTCTTGAGTGTTAGGCCGGGTTGCAAGATATGGCTATGGCTGATTTCAAAACACAATAGATAGGAATCTTGTTGAATTGAAAGCCATAATCCGTTAACTGTGTTCGCATCCAAATGACTTGGGCATAACAAGTGGATAGAGACACATATTCTGGTTTTGTGGTTGACAGCACTGTACAGTCTTGCTTTTTTGATGACCAGCCCACCAGCTTTTCGCCTAAGAATTGAGCTCCACCAGAAGTACTCTTGAAGGTGTCTTTTCATCCCGCATAATCAGCATCTGAAAATCTAGTTAGTTTAAAACCAGAATACTTCGTATACCAGAGACCCATATTAATGGTTCCCCGAAGATAACGAAAGACCCTTTTAACCTCCTTGAGGTTTTTCTCGGTTAGCTAAGCCTGGTACCGAGCACATAAACAAGTAGCATGTACAATGTTCGGTCTGCTTGACGTAAGATACATTAGGACACCAATCATGCTTTGATATTTCGTTGCATCGACTAGAGTCCCATTCTTGTCAAGGTCAAGCTTGTCTTTGATCTCTATTGGAGTTCTAACAGGATCACAAGTTTCCATTTCATATTTTTTAAGGATTTCTAACACGTAGTTGGACTGGTTTATGAAGATACCACAGAGGGGATTGGTTAACTTGTAAACCAAGGAAAAACATCATTCTTCCATCATTAGCCATGGGTTTTACGCGAATGAGGATGTGTACGAGCATGTATGTCTATTCCGTCGTTACGGCCATGTATGCATCTCTCAGCTGTCACACCCCGCCAAGGCGGAAACACGAGGCGTAACTTCATAGATATCATCACAACACAATGGTGTCAACAATAGAGAATCACTACATGCATAACTAAATATAAAAGACACGATGTGTCATGACAATACCAAAAACAAGGAACTGCATCTTGTATTAATGAAAAAGGGGTCTCATCAATACAAAGACAATGTCTCGCAAACCTATTAAACTAATAACATCCAAGAATTTATGCAAACAAATACGAAACGAAATCAAATGAGAACTTTCAATGCCAGCCTAATGGTCTCTCTAGCCACTTTTATTAACTTTAACACCTTCCTAACGCTCACCTGAAAATGATGCTTAAACGTCAACACAAGGGTTGGTGAGAGTCATAGGTTTGCGATACCCAATTCAAACTTTAAATAAATTACTGTGATTATAAAAAAAACAGTACATAGCAGGACAGTTAAGGTAACTATTATACAGGCTAACATGTGTTCGACCAAAACAACCAAATCTAGGACGAAACGTGTCCCACGATCCAAGTCATAAAGCCTCACAGTCATGGGTAGAATCATCACCCGAAATCATAATCACAAAGCCATGGGTAGAATCATCACCCGAAGCCAAAAATCTCAAAGTCATGGGTAGAATCATCACCCAAAGTCAAAGTCCATAACATTAGGTAGGAACGTTACCCCCGATCCAAAACCATAACATTGGGTAGGAACATTACCCACGATCCAAAACCATAACACTGGGTAGGAACATTACCTACGATCCAAAGCCATAACACTAGGTAGGAACGTTACCCATGATCCAAAACCATAACACTTAGCACATAACATATAATATCTTCATAAAAGTCCATGTGTCATTTAAACCACATAATCACAGCAATTAAAACATTTCAAAACATATTTTGCATCATTTCCATCCCAAGAAAACATAGTAAAATGGGACTATGAAACCTACCTGATGCTCAACTACTTGACAAAATCTTGCACACAATCTAAACACAACAAAAAACACAAGTTACACTCGGTTAGGCTAAATGCCCCAAATAATGTAACAACCATATGATGGACTTCTAAACCTCATACTAAGTTTATAATCCTTTAGATACATCTCCCATATCATTTTCATACCCTATATAACCTTAACCATTAACTTCCTCTTGCATAGTTCCTGGCTGAATTTTGTAATCACTTTATGACCACAAATAAAATACTAAAAAAACCTAGTTGATGGTTCTCCTTACATCTTGTAGCTCCCCAATGAGTTGTGAGCTACTGTGATATTTTAGAAAAAATAATATTAAGTGGAACTATTTTATAAAAATTCATCATTACAAAGTACTCAGATTCGGATTTGAACGCACACCAAAAAGTTTGATTTTTTTTAAATACTTAGAAAATGTTTTAGAGTTAGCTCTTCGAACTGGAGTTAATAGACACCTAAGATATGACCTCCGATTTTTGGCTAACCCTAATTTGAATTTTAAGTAGGGGCTTTACTCCCCGAAATCAGACCCAAATCTAACCCGAATTTACTGCTTTGACAACTTTTCTTGCAAAAATTATTTGACTAACTTCTCGACTCAAAACCTTTCGGGGCTGGACTTTTTGGAAACTAGACTCTCTGAATTAATTTTAGGCTCATGAAAATTGATGATTGCTATTTTTATGACCAATTTATGATTTGTACAAGATGGCCTTTCAAAACCGCCAGCTTTTAAATTCTAAATTTACCAACCCTAAAACCCTAATTACACATGCTTAACACCACTAATCATCCCAAAAACGATTTTTAAAGATCAAAACCCTATTTTAGAGATCTTATATAAACCCTAGTCCATCATCAAAATTGTTACATGAATAATTAAAGAGAGTTTAAATAGTTAGGGTTTATTAACATACCTTAAACATTGATCTTGATACACAAGATCACCAACTTGATTCGATAATAAAAAATATTTTTTTTTCTTGGGTTTCCAGCCGATCAACAAGAAAAGAGAGGGTGGGTTTTGGTATTTATAAGATTTACAAAAAGGTTTAAGATAATTACCTATTTAGAATTCTAATTAGACTAGGATTGTGTTTCCTTTTTTTTCTCCTCTTCCAACCGATCTAAACAACATCCCTTTTAAAAAAATAATTTTTTTTTCTATAAAATTTTGTTTCCCCTCTTTATATATTAATTAATATATTTTTTTATTTTTTATTATTATTTGCATATTCAACCCTTAATTTTGACATTTTTATAAAAAACATTTTCTTCTACCTTTTAATCATTTTCAATTAAAACTAAATTAAATTATTATAAATAAATTTCATTTCTAATTTTATTTTACTAACTTAATAAAACTAAGTTCTAATTTCTATATTTTCTAAACTAAACTTTTAATTTTACTAACTACTAACACTTAAAGATATAAATACGTATACATATACATATAAATACGTACACACATAGAATTATACCATCATTATCATTGTTACTAAAATGTAAACAAAATGAAATCCCCATAACAACCATAAACTCAATCACGATGAGACGATAACGCTTCATGGATTGGTAGCCCAACTCACATAAGATCACATAAACATATAATTATATAGCACATAATGATACTCAAGTCAATACTAACGGTTTGACTAACCTGTTCAAGGCACAGTTGTCATAGTATCCCCTCCTTAAAGGAAATCTCGTCCCGAGATTTAACTAGTAGGTTCAACATCATCATCAATAAACAATCAGGAATACTTAGCTTTCATATGGTCCTCACGTTCCCACGTGAACTTAGGGCCATGGTTTGAATCTCGTCTAACTTTCACGATCGGAAACCCACTGCTTACAACTTCGCTTGCCCATACAAGGGTACAAATAGCAACATAACAACTCTAAGCAAAAATAAACATCCAACTACATGAACACTGCCCGTCTTCGAGGAAACTCGTCAAAAATCTTAACTTGTGTAACAACGTCATTCATAACCTATCCCTGCAACTCATCAAACAAGAACAGTCTTGGAACTAAGTTATGAGTTGTTACAAAGCTCAACGTTTTTGAAGAATCAGCTCGACTTCGAGTTTATTTAAAATATAACATTAACCAAACCACCTTAGAACATTCAGGGGTGCACTAAAGTCTGCCAGTAACCCTATGTGTCCAACTTTACTTAGTACTTCTAACAATAGCTTGCTCAACGAGCAAATGTGGATACTTAGTTTTTATGAAATCCTCATGACCTCGCTTCGAGTTCCAATGGACTTAACTATTGGAATCCTACTACGCTTTAAACTTTTAACCCCACGATCGATAATCTCGACAGGTTCTTCAATAAAACAAAGAGTTTTGTCTACCTTAATTTCTTTTAATGCACATGCAGATTTGTATCCTGCTAAATACTTCTTTAAATTTGAAATACATAAAGTACACTACTCAATTATTGAGACAATCTTAATCAATAGGCTATAGGACCGATCCTTTTAATGGTCTCAAATGGTCCTACATACCTTAACACTAACATATCTTTCTTTCCAAACGCACTACACCTTTCCAAGGCGACACTTTCAGTAACACTTGATCCTCAACCTCAAACTCTAGTAGCTTGCGCCTATTATCAGCATAGCTCTTTTGACGATCTCTAGCCGTATTGAGCCTTTTCTTAATTAGTATAACTTTATTAGTTATCTCTTGTACCAATTATGGTTCAATCAAACGAATTTATCCAACTTCAGTGTAACACCCCCATTTTTACAATATAGCAGCGGAAGCTAATCTGGGGTATTACTTCATGGATACAACAATCATAATCATAGAAAACGACCCAAAAGATAGGCTTGGCAAAAGATCAAACCTCCACCGCTAAGCGCAAGTATTAATCATTACTATCAAAGAGGTCTTTTAAAAGGGTTGTGGGGTGTAGGTGTGAGATAACATTAATGGAAATGGAAATGGATAGGATACATTTAGGGGGTGACTTTTTGGGTAAATTTAGGGTAAAAGGGTTAGCTAATTATTTATAAGAATACATGCTGGTTGGGTTTCTAAGCCAAAGAACTTGAACAAAGATATACAAACTCTGTAGAACTCTACATCAATCTCTTTTCTTTATTTTTTCTATTTTTTTTTAAAATAGTACATCACTTGGGGCTTATAAATGCACCTCTACACTTGAGTTTTAGAACTCAAAATTACAATCTAACTAATGACCCGAATTGAGGTGGATCAACATAACATGGAGATCATTTGACAAACATATGAGGGTATTGAATTAACTTTTCTTCCCCATTCTTTTGCAAATTAAATACCACCATGAATCCCAATCGTCCCGAAATAGTATTTACAAGGATAAGGACTTAGCAACCATGCACTCAATAATTAACTTGGGTTAAAACAATAATGTACTAAAAGCGAGTACATACAAGGCATACTAAGGCGATTTAGGTGTAATAATTGGTTTAAGGGTTAACAATGCTCTTCATTAATAGTCCGGCTTAACTAAAAAATTACAAGAATCGTGAAAAGGATAGGCTTGGAGGGTTGTATTAGGGGAGTCTTGTACTAAAAATGAGTGCGAAGCACGGGTGTGGGATAGTTATATAGTCGATGTGATCATCATAACAATTACAGGTTCAAAACATAGGTTAATCCTAGTGTCTCTTATCTAGCAAATCCTCATACTTACTATGAGGTCTCGGGATACATCACAAAAAGAAGTTCTAGAATTTAATACACTATCCGTACACTCATATAATTTAATACTGACACCAATGCTCCAAAAAAGGCGACAAAGATCATACGTACACATCCGTAATGACGGAATAGACACATATGACTGCATTCGAACCTTAACTCGAGAAAGCTAAAGGTATAAACTATCTTGGGTATTGAAAATGGATACCCGAATTCCTATAGATCTAAAGACGAACCTCACATTTTTGGGGTGGAATTCTGAGGGTTTTTGTGCTAGTCAAATAAATTCCTATCCATGAGACGCTATTAATACTCGGTTTTTGTCATTATGTGTCATAAAAAATTTAAATTTTGGTTAAAATTACCTTTTATGCTATGTTTTGATATATTACGCATCATTTTAAGGAGAACGCAAATGGCAATTAAAGGAATAGTTTCAAAGGCTTATTTCCCCCTACACTTAAGTTGAACATAGTCCTCAATGTTCTTAAAAGTACCCGTAAAACCAAATAAAGGGAAAAGAAAACAAGTAAAAAAACTAGTACTCCCCAGGTTTACTGAATAATAGAGAAGAAACATGCGATAACTTGTTAAATCGTCCTCCAAGAATTATCTAATGAAACTTCTTAAGAACTTCCAAGCTTCTTCTCATTAAATATAACCTATAAATAAGAGACAAAGACAACTACACCAAGCGTAAAATTGGCAGGATAATGATATATACAATGAAACTTTAGGGTTGACTCTATGAAATCAGTAAAGATAAGATGAAAGTGATGATATAATAATCATAGGTTTCTGCTGGTTTACAAGAAAATTACAAATTTTAGATATTGCACATTTTATTTTTCGAAAATAATAGAAAAATGTCAAATTTTCACATGGCTGGGGGCGTGACGCCGTCAGGATAAATCATGACACCGTCTCCAGCCACTGTGAAGATTTCTTCTTCGTTTTTCTTGAAAAATTTCCTGCACATAATTTTATTAGTTATATCATGTGTAAAATACTGCATAAAACCTAAGATTAATCATTACAATCATATGACTCGAACTGACGCGAATTAATCTAAACAATTTACTTTAAATGTTTGAATTGTATTTTATAAACTGGATATTTTCCCCTACACTTATTTTATGCAAAATACCTTTGATTGTTAATTAAGACGGAGTTCAAACATAAAAGAATTAAAAAAGAAGACACTCCTAAATGCGAGAAAATAAATATTATGTTGCCTCCCAAAAAGCGCTTCTCTTTATTTATGATCTTGTAGCTAGACTCGAAGTCACACGTTCTTACGTGACTTCGTGTAGGCTCACATGCCCACGGATGAGCCATTCTTTCATACTTTCATCCACTTGGTATTCGGGACCTAGGTTCAAACAATTCTTTTACATAAATTTGTTCTTCTCATAAGCATTCCTAAATTCGTTAGTTAGATCTGTTTGACTTAGCACGAGGATGGGCAGGATCTTACTCCATGATACGTGCCCCCAACTTTTAAATCTCGGTATAATGCGGGGCATTTGGAATGTGTAGTTATTAAAGATTCTAGTGAAAGACATTAATCCCTTAGCACAATCATATTCAAGTTTAGTGATTTTTCTAAAGGGTTTGCCCATCACAACTTCAGCCATATTTGTTACGATGAAATTTCCTATGTCTTCTAATACAACAAAATTTGTGATGTAAGTGAAGCTCCATAAGAACACATAGACATCCTTAATAATGGTAACTAAGTTCTTCCTTTTACTTTCTAATCCTTTTACCATTATAGTGTTGTAGACTTTACGCGTAAGAATGTTCATTGGTAAAAAAAGGTCAAAGTATGCGACAAACTTCCTAAAGCCGATCATACATTGGAATGCTAAGTCACCCCCATCGAGACTATTAATTGCCCTTTGGCGGCATAATTGCCCAGCATTATCATATTCTTCTAACTCATTTAGGACTTCTCCATCATCAGAATCATCATCCGAATCTAGAAAAGCATAAACAAGTGGTGTATCTACCGATTCATCATCAGGCTCAAAATCATCTACATTAATTTCATTAGGTTGTTGTGTGAAACCATTAAGGAATTGGTCAATGTTCTCTAGGCGGGAATCGATGTAGGTCGAGATTGCGAGTAGCTAATTAAGCTCTTGGACAACCTTTACGTGAAGCGCAGTTGGCAGAACAGGTGGGTTATTGGTCGGTAGTGGATTCGCGTTCTCCATGGCGAAGAACGGAAGAGTCAATGACAACTTACGAATAGGAGCAGATAGACTACGAGAAAGCTAATATACTGAAAATAAAATTCTAACTTGATAATAATCAAGCGAGTAGACCTAAGTTAAACAATGGTCGAAACCTAACTATTCCCCACGCAACGGCGCCAAAAACTTGATGCGGTTGTCGTAAGACTTCACAAGAAGTTTTACAACTCCCTAGGTAGAGTACCTAACCGTTGTAGTGTAGTATAGGCAAGACTCGAGGGTGGTTATCGTTCTCTAGGAGAATAGGTTGGGAAGGCTTGATCAGAATCTAACAGAGGTCTATGGTGTTAAGAGAAGAATCTTTTTTGTTAGGATCTCATAAATAGACCCAAACAAAGAAGCTTCGGTCACTCGAAGATACAAGACAAAAGTCTAGCTCGTTTAAGCGTGTAATATTATGTAAACAGGCCAAGATACAAAAAGCCCACAAAGGCCTCCAAGGCTAATCTTTTTAGTATAAATACTCCTAGTTTAGTCAAAAATTAGGTAAGACATTAGACAATATAGCTAGTCATTATTTTAGTGTTAAGGTTGCTAGCCATCAAAAGGGTTTTTCTTTCAATCATCAATAAAGTCTTAATTTTCTGCATCTTGATTCTACACATCATTGTTAAGGTTTGTATGAATGATCATGGAACCAACAATTGGTATCAAGAGCCTACAAGATTGATGAATTGATTTGGTTTGTTATTTTTACTTTTGATTTTCGAAAATAAAAGGGGTTTCGAAATTTTTTTGTGTTTGATTAATTGTTTGTTTTGATTTTCGGTTCATAGATGGTTTGTGTTTAAATTGATATCATAAAAACCATCTCTTTTGTGTTTAAAAACATCTAGTGATTTTTTTTCCCTTTTGATTCGTTTTATTTAAACAAAAAGAAAAGAGAGTCGATTTTCTTGTTTAAGGATCGAACGAGTTTAGTCTTTGTGAATCGAACGAGTTTAGTCTTTGTGAATCGAACGAGTTCAAGTCTTCAAGCATCGAACGAGTTTATTCTTAGAAGGATCGAACTAGTGTAATTAAAGATTGGACCGAACGAGTGGAAATCTAGTGGGGATCGAACTAGGAGGATCGAACAAGAGATCGAACTAGAGGGATCGAACTAGAGGGATCGAACAAGGGATCGAACAAGGAGGATCGAACAAGAGATCGAACTAGAGGGATCGAACAAGGGATCGAACAAGGAGGATCGAACAAGAGATCGATCTAGGAGGATCGAACAAGGGATCGAACAAGGAGGATCGAACAAGAGATCGAACTAGGAGGATCGAACAAGGGATCGAACGAGTTAAAGATTTAAGGACCGAACGAGCTCGATATCTCTAGGATCGAACGAGTGAGAATCACTAGAACCGAACGAGTGTTTACTTGGTCAACCGAACAAGACAACCGAACAAGCTATCCCTCTTGAACCGAACTAAATAATCAAACAACAACAAAAACATAAACACAAATCAAACAAATCAACAATCACTTGCGATCCGTTCATTCATACTTAAATTAAAATGGGATCCAATGAAGAAACAAATGCAGCGGGTACTGATACTCGTCCACCTATGTTGGTTGAAAGTGACTACGATTCTTGGAAGATTCGTATACACAGGTACATTCGAGGCAAACCCAATGGCAAGCTGATATGGAAATCCATCCAGAACGGACCTACACCTCACCGTGTGTGTGTGTGTGTTTATTGTTGGGGGGGGGGGGGGGGGGGGGGGGGGGGGGGGGGGGGGTTTTGTTTTTAAAAAAAAAAGGGGGGGGGGGGGGGGGGGGGGGGGGTTTTTTTTTTTAAAAAATTGTTTTTTGGATTTGTGGGAGTTGTTAAAAAAAAAGAAAAAAAATAAAATGGTCACTGATCCTCAACTACTGATTCTACATTTGTGCCCGCACCGGAAAGATACTTGATTCTGAATTCAATAAGAGGAAAACAAACTTGAGATGGCATGATACTCAGCTGAAATCTTTCTTAGTCTATGGTCTTCCAAGACACATCTTCAACAACCTAAATCAACAAGCACTGCAAAGGAGATTTGGATAATGTGGATTGCTTATGCTAGGATCAGTAGGACTCGTTCAAACACAGGAGGAAATCTGTTTGATAGTACAACGCTTTCCGTGCTATGGAAACGAATCAATTCTGACTAATTTGTGCGTTTCCCACAAGCTTTGTGAATGACATGAAGATTACTCAGCTCAACAGATCCAACTCATCCAGATGAACACAGTTTGAAACAACCTTCTGGCTTATTGGGGTAAGTATGTGACTAATGTCAAACAGAACATGGATATCTCAACCACACCTTATGTTCAGATCTATACTCATCTCAAAGCCTATGAGCCTCATGCCAAAAAGACTCTCAAGAAACAAGAGCAGCCTTCAAGTATTGTGATCCTCTGGCTAGTGTTGCTCACACCACATCTGCACTGCTCTTTCATCACCCTCAACACCTAGTCCATCAACCAACTCTCAGTCTCTGAATGACGTTTTGATGGGCCCACAATGACTCCAGATTGCTAATCTTCGTTAAGTGGGTTTCCAAAAGGCAGTTTCCACCCACCAACAACCAGCGCCTGAACTTCCTCCAACTCAAGGACTCTGCTACGGTGCATGAGTGGTCACATGTTACCCGAACCAGTTCAGAGAAGGCTCCAGGTAATTAAGGGTAATACAGGTACTCGAGGCAAGAAAGGTGATATGTTACAACTGCAGAGGAGAAGGACATTGGCTAGGCAGTGTACAGACCCAAGAGAAAGATGGACACTCAGTAACTTCAAAGATAAAGCTATTACTGATGGAAGCTAAATAGAAAGGAGATGTGTTAGATGCAAAGCTAGAAGCATATCCTCGCAGATATGGAATGCACTGCACCTATGATCCACTAAGACACTGACTACAACAAAATTTTCAAGCCAATTCATGAGATAGCATCTGACTCAGATGTGGATGAAGGCCCCAATGCTGTTTGTCGCTTTCATGGCCAAACTTGTCATCCACCTAGTTGCAACCACAATCTAGACCATGAGGAACACTCCAAACAATCAAATCTTTGATAATGTGGATATTATCAGTTGAGTCATGGAGATGACCAGGAAGAACCCAAAAAAAATTTAAATTACGATGCTGAGACTGAAATTGATGACAATTACGATCCGTATACATCAGAATCTTCATGACACCGAAGACCCAAAATGTTCCCAACTGAGTTTCTGCTGAAACATCTGATTAAGGTATCTATGATTGCCATCTTAACTGACTTGCAAACCCAACTAGACGGACATCTAAGGTTAACCAGAAAAATGTATGGAAATCGAGACCTTGAAAAAAATGTGAGCCTCTGCAATGCAAGCAAGAAATATGTCGTCTAGATAAATACCACAAGTCAAACTTGATCTTGAAAACAAAGTTAGACAGGAACAAGCCCTAGTGATTCAGCGTAATAAGCGTAACGCTGAACTTGTGCAAGAAAACGATTTGCTTAAATCCACTCTTTCAGGAAAAGAAAAATCAATTGCATTTTTACAATCTGAAAAGGAAAAGATTTTATCTGAGAAAAAGGAACTAGCAGATAGTTATCTAGATGAAATAGTTTGTTTAAAAACTGCTAACAAAGTTGCAAGAGACATGTTGCAAAGATTAACATCCAACACAAACTATTCCCCATGCTTTCAAAGAAACCAAAAAACAACCAATGACTTGCACAATGGACATCCTAAGGCACATCGCACCCAGGTCTAGGTATTATGCCAAGCGTGGGGGCTCAACTGTCTGTATGATGCTGATACCCTTTTGCATCCCAATCACCACCCCGTTAGTATATGGGATAGTGAAGAGGTCTTGGTTCACCAAGTTGTAGCATGAAAAAGAATGAACAAAAACAGGCATTTCGAACCGAGAACTTTTTATGACAAGCTTAATGCCCTTACTGTTCGTTCCACAGAAGGACCAATCTGGAGATCAGGTGTAATTGGCTTTCTGCCAACAAAATTGCTATCAAGCTATAAACCACCACGCCTGCTACTCCCATTTTGTTCAAAAAGTCGACCTCCAAGTCAAGTTCTGGCCAATCTTCAATAAGTTATGCTGTTTTTCATCAATTTGAAGGTATCTAAAGAAAGAAACAACACAACAACCGACTATGTTTCTGAATGGTGTTATTATTATGCAAACATTTGGTTTAACAACAACTTTACCAATTTTATGACCATTTCAAAAAACAAATCCAACTGCTAATGATACACTTTCAAAGAAATAAGGAATATGACAGATTTTTGATGACTGGAAGGGAGTATGAACAAGTTGTTCTTGATAACAAGACCTGACCATACGAAGAAAAATCTTTGTAATCAAACAGACTGCATAATGCGAATATTTAGAAAAAGATATCTGCCTCTAATTGTGCTTAACTTTCAACTTTATTGTGCCCCCGTAGATCGAATTTCCTTTGCGAAGATCTAAGATACTGCATGTGATAGGAACACACTATAGTTTCTTGACTTGAAGCTGAAGTTTAAAACAACAAAAGATGTCATTTTAGAATCTGAGAACGTACCTCATATTTACAAAAGACCCATATAGATTTACAACTAAATTTCAAAACTATAAAAACCGTGCATAAGACACTTCTATGCCTCCAATGCAAATTTTTGAAATTAACAAGTTAAGAAAACAGCTTCAAGGAAAGACGACAACTATCAGGAATTTAAATCTCAGAATCAACATCATGAAGGTGTTGAATGTAGGTTCCACTGAAGGTAGTTGTGACCAACAGGCATTAGAAACTGACAGAATTCAGTTGAAAGATACGATTACCTCCCTTAGGATTCAGCTAGATGGCCTTAAGGTAGAAAACGTGAGTCTCAAAAGACGGTATGATGAACTGTCAAAGGCGAATACTCACTCACGTACTGCGTACACTGAAAAGATTAATGCCTTAACTGCTGAGAATGCCAAACTGAAAACTGAGTTGAGTGGCAAAAAGAGTGGTGGATCTACAGCCTCTGAGAAACCCAAAGTACTTGCTTCAGGGATGTATACAAACAGTTCAAAGTACATTCCACCTCCAAAAAGAGCCAACTGGGTAAAACCAACCCCGTTGCCTAAGAAAAAGCAAGTTACTTTTCAAGAAACCCCCAGGACTTCAAATAGACCCACACAGAAACCACAAGTGCAACAAAATATGAAGCCTAAGGTTCCTGTGAATCTGTCTACAAGAACCAAACCTGCCACTGAATCTCGCAAACCTATGCCAAAGAGCCACACTCGGAACCATCGTATCTTGCCCAGTACAAGTGTGAACGCGAGGAGAGCAGCAGATCACAATAGGAAGTTGAATGTTGTTGATCATAATCAGTTTGTGATTCGTTCTTTGAAGTCTGTGAATACCAAAACCCCCCAGGCCAAACATAGTGTGAATCATACTAAGAAGGTTTGGAAAGCAACCAGAAATCATAATGTGAACACTACTAAGACAGCTTGGAGACTAACTGGAAAGGTTGTTGGTAGTTTTAAGCCTCAGTGGAAACCCACTGGACGACATTTCACGTTGTATGATAATTGTCCTTTAACTAGGATAATGGAACGCATTGTTGAGCCTTTAGAACTTACCCCGAGCGTTAGTTCTAGTTCCAAAGTTACTATGATCTCTAGGTTCCCTGATTGCAAACTTAGTGATCGAAAGGCTGGTTCCAAGGGGATATCTGGTATTTTTGAATGCTAAAGCATTGTATCCTTTGTATATTTACAAAAAAACAAAAAAATAGAAAACGGAAAAAATCAAAAAAAAATTAGATAAATGGCTTACAGTTATTTCAGACTGTAACCCGGTCTCAACCTAAGATCTAATGTACGTTTTAGTGCATTATTTCTTTAACAGACGAGAAGTCGTCTCTAACACCGAACAATTTTTCTCATAAACAATTTGTTTTATCAAACATGTTTGGAGTTACCATTCAGACATTGACCAAAACTCTTTCAAAAATACACGGGTCATTGTTTGAGGGGGAGAATCAGTTTTACTAA
>BQNB010091615.1:1200-26827 GCA_026074375.1 Tanacetum coccineum
GGTTCGACCCGGCGGTTCAACCGGTTGAACCGGTGACCCGGTGAACCGATGATTAAACCGGGTCGATTAAAAAACCGGGTTTTAAAACATTGCGTTCAAGTGCTTTATAATTGGTGACCAATAATATATCTATATATAAGTTGTGAAAAGATACCCACATTTATCACAACTTGTTTTATCACTGCTAACTGTTAAGGGATTGCCTGAACATTATATGTCCAAATTACTTGTGCTATAACCACAAAGGTGACCCAACGGTAAGAATAACAACCTTTCAAAGTGGAGGTCAAGGGTTTGAATCTAACGAGAAGAAAATTAATCTTCTTGTGGCCAGGGACGGAGCCAGGGGTCCCGTGTGTGCCTGTGACACCTATGAATTTTTTTGATATAGTGTTAATTTTTGAAAAAAACATCGATTTTTCCCAAATATATCTTAAATGCACCCGGTTCATCGAAACGTGTTTCTAGTCTTAAAGGAGTCTTCGTTTTAATTCTCTTTTTAACTCTATTAAATTACGGTTCGCAATGTCGAGTCGAAAAACCAAGTTAAAAAAAAATACTTGTGCTACGCGCATTTCCGGCGGTGTCACAACTTATAATATATACTACACTTTATTGTATGGTATATGCTTGACTATATCATAGAGATATAAAATAGACTACTCAAGTGCAACCTTATGCGGTTGGTAAAAAGTTAATTGTTGTACTTACTCCGTAAAGTGCAGCAAATAATTTGATGTCCCAATTAACTGACCAGATCGAGGCATTGGCTCCTTCAGCCACAAGGGCAAGTACTGACCCTTCCAATGTGCCCATCATACACACGAGCGTCGTGAGGGAGAGTTCAGCCGGGTATGACTTCAACGTCACTGCCTTTTGCAAAAATAAACCATACTAATTAAATTAGCATATTTTATCACTAAATTTGGTTGCTATAACACGCAAGGACCTATAGGGAAAGAAAACAAATGTTACAATGGGCTTGTACTTACAGCATCCACAATGGTGGAGCTTTATAAGTTTATATAGGTTTAGAATTACTAAATTATAAACCTTTTGATATTATAAACTTACGTTCACTATGTATAAACTTTTTACAACACTTCAAATGATTCATAATAACACATGCAATACTTTAAATGATTCATAATAACATGAACCTCTTCATGCCACATGTACATGTTAAAATGAAAGATAAAGCCACAGTGAATGCCCTTATGTTACAAAAATGTTTTTAAAACAAAAGTAAGAGATTTAACTACTCTTCTTAATAAAATTATCAGTAGAAACATGATCCAGCGACACTTGATTAAAAATTTGTCATTAAATAACTTTTTTTTCTTTTCAGTATGTAGTATCATCAATATACCTATGTAGATCTTACCTGGACTATGATAAAAGTCGCCCAGGAAAAACAACCGGCGCTGATCATCAGAGATCCTTTAATATGATCTTGAGTATTAATCGTGTTAACGGAAGATTGATGATCAAGAGTATGGTGACTTGTCCATGGAAATTGAATCGCTGGACCTCTTAATAGGGTCATCATCATCGCTCCTCCTAGTGTCACTAATGTCCCTATGATCTTTCCTTGGCTATGTAAACTCTTCATTTTCACCTTCTCAAGTCTACCAAAATAAAGATGCCACTTTGTAAACATATTGTATTAATGCACGTACACCATTTAGTAGAGTCCAATTAGTAGTTGAACAAAATATGACATATCGACACAATGACACATTTATGCCGGGGAACAAATATTTTTGCTAGAAAATTTTGTGTATATGAAACTTTTTAGGTTGCAAGATTTCTTTCAAGTACAAAAGACTAGGTTCGTTGTGGTCTTAGACTGGGCACAACAATGACTTCGAGTGACCCTCAATTTTCATGTCACCTCCGCTTTCTCTCTCGTGCAACCTACATGTGACTTTTTAGACACACTAAAGCGACCTACACTAAAAAAACATACCCCACAAAATTTCCTTTCTAATTAATTAATATACACACAAAGAAGCACATGAATCGGTCGTAGTCTGCATTTTCATTTTTGCTGACATTCAGCAACCTTGAGCCCCCAGTGAGGCGACCCTCAGCCGACCCTCAGTGACCCACATGGTCGACCGACCATTGTGGGCAGCCTTATATTATACATGATTCATTGAGGTTCATAAATTTTTGAGAGGCATTTGTACTATAGGACTAGTAAGAAACTAGTATAAAGTTACATGAGAAGAAAGGGCTTTCTTCGTAAAATTTAGAAGGCACAATTCATAATATATGTAAGTTATACTCATGTTAAGTTATTGTGACAGATAAACTTTGTGAGATGGTCGATCAAAGCATTTTTATGTCACAAAATTAACCGAAGTCATATATATAAGAAAAAGGAATACCTAAACATCCAAGCCATAACAAAGGTAATGGCAGGAACAATGTTGCACATAGCCGTCGCGAAAGTTGCAGTTGTATATTTCATTCCAGCAAAGTACAAATTCTGGTCCATCACTGGCCTGTTATAAAATATTTATCATAATTGGAAAATAAAGCAAGAAACAGGATTTATCAATTCTTTTTTTATAATTTTGTTTCTAGCTATCCATCATTCTTACAAATATGTTAGAAAGACGCCCTATAGACTATATAGTGCACAAGGACTATGATTAAACACAAAATGTGTGTTAAATTACAACACATTTTAGCGACTATCTAATTTGACGTATTTGTTCAAAAATATTCATTCTTGTAGAATTTAGCATTTTCCTTACACTATGTGAAACAATAAAATAGAATTTAGAATAATTACTCTAACAATCCTAGCAACAAGATCTTCCAGAAGATTGAAACTGTCATTTTTGGCCTAACTTTCCTGTTTGCACCAAAAAACCAATAATCAAACAAATGATAAAAACAATATATAAGTTCATATGCACGATGACATAAGGAGATAGCTAGACCTTTCAAGAAAGAAAGCGAAAGGACAGAAGAAGAGAGCTGCAAACAAGTTTCGATATACAGCAAAAGTGTAGTGATTCAAGCCTTTATTAAGGGCGGACTTAACAATTATACCATTAATAGCATATGAAGTTTGCAAGAAAATCATGAACAAAAAAGGCTTGGTATGGACATACACTTCCTTAAACCATTCCTTAGACATAATTGTTGTCAAGTTATGTGTTTGTTTCTAATTGCAATGGTTTCTGATGGTATTTATACACAAGGATTTTATTTATTTATATTCTAAGTGTGCTAAAAGCAGTTTTCATGGGATGCATTCTAAGTTTTGACTTGTAAGAAGTCAAACTGAAATATGGGCATGTGTTCTAAAATTAGCTAATTAGTTATGAACTTTTTCATGTAAAGGCAATGATTTACTTCGTTTTATTGAATTAAAAGATAACTACTTGTTGAGTTTGTTGATTAATCCTCTCGTCTATGTGCATCGCATGTTTTTATTTATAGTTAAGTACATTTTTGGTCCTTGTGGTTTGTGCAGACTTCACTTTTGGTTCAAATTTCAAAAAAGTTTCACTTTTGGTCCGAATTTCAAGTTTTGTTTCACTTTTGGTTCATTCGGTCCATTTTCAACTGTGAAATTCGGACCAAAAGTGAAACGAAACTTGAAATTCGGACCAAAAGTGAAACTTTTTTGAAACAAAACTTGAAATTCGGACCAAAAGTAAAACTTTTTTGAATTTTGGACCAAAAGTGAAATCTGCTACGAACCACAAGGACCATAAATGTACTTAACTCTTATTCACCTATATACTAAAACGCATTATGTGTCGCGACAAAATGGTGCCGGTAGGTGCTGGGCTAACTTTGGCCCATTGTATAATCCAGCAGCTAAGCCCAAGATGTTTAATGAGTATGTGGTGCTGAACAAAAACCATCATCTCCTTCACCGATCACACGTAACCATCTTCCAGAAAGATCTTTACGAAACTCACACATGGCAAAAGATTATGCGATCGGTGAGCAGCAATAAGAGTTCATCTTGAGGAGTTGAAGGATGGGTAATCAATTTTCCTCTAAGTTTTTTTGCTATTGCTATTAATATTCATACAATCATACCTAAATTGATGATAAATATTTTGTTGGTTGATATATTTATCTGTAATTGTGTAATTGTTCAATACCTTCCTTAGTTAGGCAGCAATGAATTGTGTAATTGTTCAATTTTCGATTTGAACAGCTTATTAAGGTTTGGTTCCACTTATTGCATAATCTTTGCACCTTATTAATTTTTCATAGTCAACAATAGAAAGAATATTTGTATGCAATGGGAGTTTAGTCTTAACAGCTTTTTAGTTTTTACCTTTTCGTTCAAATGTTATTTTGCATCATAAGGTTGGAGTAACAACGAAGAAATCTTGCTAGCCGAGTCTTGGATCGAGCACTCGCAGGACGCGAATATCGAAAAAGACCAACACGATGACATCTATTGGAACCTGATTATGAGCGATTTCAACTCGCGAACAACAACTCATCCTCGTACCAAAACTATGATGACTGGAAAATGGACCAGGATACACGGTGATTGCCAACGGGTTAACGTTATTTACAAGCATCTAAATCGCAAAAGCGGAGAAAGTTATGCTGACTTGGTCGAGAATGCAAAGACGGCTTATATCGACTGATATGGTAAAAAAATTCTATACCCTCACGTGTGGAATATTTTAAAAAATTACCCCAAATGGGATGCGGCAGAGCCGATTGATGCAGATAATCTCCAAAAGCTGTTTGGTCCTGATCCAAGATAGCGTCCCGCCGACAAACAACGGGCTAAGAAAAAGCAAAAATCGGTTGAAACGACAAGCGCCGGGGGAAGCACCGGAGGGAGCACCAGGAGGAGTCAATCGGAGTCTGTATCTACACTTGTTTATCAGGATTATAGACGTAAATGTGATGCTGCTGAAAAAGCGTACGAGACGAAGAGAGAAAAAGAATTGGCTATAATGCAGTGTAAAGAGCTGGAGTTTCTCATGATCGATCATTCCTCGTTGCCGCCAACAAAACGAGCCATCATTGAGATGAAACAAGCTGGAATAATGAGGAAATATCCCAACGCAAACCCCAACGCAGCCCCGTAGTTTTATGCTTTTATGTTTCGTATCGTTTATGTTTCGTATGTTTTATGTTTATGTTTCGTATTTTTATTTTATGTTTAGTATGTTTTATGTTTATGTATTGTATTTTTATTTTTAGGGTCCGTTTGGTTTGTAAATGGGTTTATGATTAGGATTTGGATTTGAATTTTAATTTAGTTTAGGATTTAGATTTGAATTTGAGGTATAAGAGAGAAAATAATATTAAAAGATATATTATATATTAAATTATTAATTAAAAATATTTATTTAAATTTTTTAATTTAGTGAAAATAACAAAGAGGAAAACCAGTGGTTGATAATTTTATTGGCCCCACATTTTTAAAAGAAATGAACAAAACCAAAGTACGTGATTGTCTTTTGTAGATAGCCAATTTTCTAACTACCACTACTATTTACAATCTAAATTTTACTACCAAACGTCATTTTTCAACTAACTCTCATGCCTCCACTCTAACCCCTCGTAACAAACACACCCTTAATGAAATAAATTATATTTGTGTAAAAAATAAAAAAATAAAATAAAATTATGGGTGATGGGGCCCAAATGAAAAGATAGGAGTGTGTTATGAGTGAAATGATATTTTTAAAAGTAGGAGTGAAATGCTGATGTGACAGGCTGTGGGGCCCAAATAAAGAGAACACTTCTTGACTTTTTTCTATTTTTGGTATATATTTCTGTTGACCAACGAAAGTGCTATACCGATATTTTGTTGTTAAGAAAATTACTGTATAAAAAATGTTATAGAAATATAGAAATAAAATGTTTTTATTTATTTATTATGTTATCTTTGGATTTACAATATGAAATATCAGAATCAGATGCTTAGAGCAAGGGGTGTGGTGATTTATCATCATCGCCACTTTTTAGCCACTTCTATGTGGCATGCAAATGGCTATCGCCATGAGACCCCAAGAGCTAGCCATATTTCGCTATGTGGTTTTTAGCCACTTCTTCCACGCACAAAAAAATTAATTAATTTTGCAACGTTCCATTTCAAAACGGCTATCATCATTTAATATATTTTTTACTTTTTTTCACCTCTTTATATATAAATACAAACCTCTCACTTCTATTCTTTTTAACATCAAAAATTACTCTAGCTTCTAATTTTATCTATCAAAAACACCCAAAAAAATGTCTCAAAATCCAAATGAGCGGTATTTCACTCACCTTCTCAGTCCCAACTCGTCATACCAACAAGAAACAGGCTCAAACCCGTCTACACCATCGTCACAACTCTCACATCTCATCAGGCATTCAACTATATCCCAGTTTGGTAAGCAATATGGGGTACCTTACCGTCACGGAACAAAATTACCTGTCAACAACATCAACAGTTTGATAGACACCAAACTCAACAAAACCAATTCTAAAATTTCTAACAACAAAAAAATGCTCCATTCCAAAATCTCCAAAAACAACCAGATGCTTTTCAACAATCACAACCTCAACCATGTTTCAAAGAACAACAACCTCAACCAACCAAAGATAACCGTAAGGGCAAACGAGTGGCGAAACGAGCCACAGTTGATTTAGTCGATGAGAACGAGGAGGAAGAATAGCCTATTCGACAGTGTGCGCGTTGGGTCACGTGAAGAAGAAATTTTGCTAACTCAGTGTTGGATCGAAACATCCAAGAATGGCCAAATCGGAGCCGACCGATCCGAGGAATCGTTTTGGGGACAGATTATGAATGACTTCAACACTAGATCGACCCAAAGGTTATCGTACAGTCATAGGCTCACGGGTAATGGACCAGGACCATAACGCTGATTGCCAAATGTTCAACGCTATTTACATACATCTTGAACGTTAAAAGCGGAGAAAATGAGGCGGATCACCATCGAGGATGCAATTATAACTTTTGCAGTCAGCTGCGAAGGGGAGATAGTTTCAACTCGTGCATTGCGGCGTAATTACAAGGTCACTCAAAATGGACGAGCCACGAAAACCCCTTGATACGGTAGGATCACAACCGTTTTGGGGCTGATGTGGAACTCGTCCCGCGGGCAAAACTCGACCCGCAAAAAAGACCAAATCTGAAACGACGGGGAGCAGCGGGGGAAGTGCATCGGGGTCTTATACTGATTATGTATCTGAGACTTAGGCGAAAATTACATGGCCAGGAACATCCGCATACGAGGCGAAGAAGCAAAAGAAATGGCGATGATAGAGTTCAAAGAAATGGAGTTTCTCTCGATGATGATGATTCGCTGCCCGGAACTAATGGAAGCATTATCCGAAGCATACAGGATAAATCATTGCAAAATATACTTAACAGTGACCGGATAATAATCTAGTTTTTTATATACTTTTTCCGTTCTTGTTTTTTAAATTCCGTATTGTACTTTTATTTCCGTATTGTAATTTGTATTTTTATTTAAATGAAATAAATTTAGTTTGTGTGAAAAATGAGAAAAATAAATAAATTGGTGAGTGGTGGGACCCAAGTGGCTAAAATATGGTGTGTTATGAGTGAGGGGGTATTTTGAGTTGTTGTGTTGAAATTAAGTGACGATAATATGACACTCAATGGGGTCCAAATGGCTAAACTTTTTTAGCCATTACTCCCCTTCTCTTGATACCAAAGGTGCTACTAAATATACACCATTTTCACTAATAAAACATTAGTCAAACATTTCTTTATTGAAAAAGATAAAACCAAAGTTAGTCATTTTTATTAAAAAGAGAAAAAGATCTCGAGACTAGAACTCTCATTTATTTTTATTGCTTTTTTAATTTTTTTACCCTCGTTTTCTACATCCATATATTTCACCTTTATTGTTTTCTCTCAACCTTCATTTTCTACCTATCACGTTTTGTCATCTCAACTAATTTAAACAAAGAAGTCCCACGTCTTTAAAAAAAAATAACCCCTAACCATAGTAACTTGACGTAAGATACTCCATCATTTGAGGTGGAAACAATATAGGAGCATGCCGGAGTTTGTGGTTGTGAGTAAAAGAGAGTGAGAATGTGTGTGACACAAAAGCTATATTTATTAGAAGTTTTTCGGTTTGGTCGTGGTGATGTCTTTTGGTTTGGTCACAAAATCCTACCGATCTCTTTTTCACAGTTTGGTCAGGATTTCGTTCAGTCGTGTGTAGGAAAATATAGGGCTGTTGTTGGCAACGTTATGGTTGGCAGTGGTGATGGTGGGTGACAGTTGCGGCCGTGGTTATGGTTGGTGGGGGTGGTGGTGCAGCGGTGTTTGGTGGGTGACATTTTCTGTTAGTATTTGGTATCACCACTAACCCATCATAACCCACACGAGAACACATACTGAAAATGAAGATTTATGTGTTGGCTTGTTTGATTTTATGTTAGTAGAGAAAAAATGAAAATGGTGACAGTGAGAGAGAATGAAAATGGCGATGGTTAAAAGAGAAAATAACCAAAAATAAATAAGGACACATAATTTCCTAACAATACCCATAGGTATAGGCAATCATTAGTCATTAATTACTAATAATTTTTATCTACTCTTTAATATAAAATAGTAATCGGAAATTGGAGTAATTAAGACATTGTGTCTCAATTTACCAGAGCTAACAACGTCGATTTCATTATTAAAAAAACATGTGTAATATAAAATTAATTTGTAGATATTAATATTTCGTTTTCAAGCGAAAAGTTCAAGATGCATACTTTTATTAAAGCTTTTCTTTTAACTTTTATTACTATTATTATTAAAAACATGGTATTGCAATTTGCAAATAAATATACGGGACATCGACTTTATTTTTTTAAGTTCATCAGACGTGTGAAAAAAAGTATGATAAAGGAAGAAAACGTGTGATAAAGGAAAAAAACGTGCGAAAAATGACGAAAACGTACAAAACAGACGAAAACGTACAAAAACAGATGAAAACGTATGAAAACGGACGAAAATGTGCGAAAACGTCAAAAAACAAACTAAAACGTGCGAAAACGTTGGAAAACGAACGAAAACGTATGAAAACAGACGGAAACGGACGAAAATGTACAAAGCATACACAAACGTATAAAAACATACAAAAATGCCAAAAAAATCCAATAATTGCAGTTTGGGGAAGATTCGATAACTCTACAAATAATGAGGGACTGATTAAGGTGCTTTTTAGTAAATTTACACTTTTAGTCTCTAAATGTTTTTTTATTTTTAAATATTTTCTTTTTAATTTATAAATCTATTGTACAGATTAGTCTTCTAGTTTATAGATTTGACTAAATATTTAAAATAACTAACTTTATTTATTAAATTAAAAAAATAAATTTTTATTTTAACATTCAGTTTTAAAAGTAAATTTATCGTGAAAAGATAGTATCTAAACATATGCATTAATTACATATGCATACTAGTTTTTCCCGGCATACCAAAGGACAAATCTTGACCATCCATTTCATTAAATTAAAAAGACATGATTTAAGATTAAAAAAAACATGTGGGGGGTTGGGGGGGGTGTGTGGGGGGGTTTGGGAGGGACTAAAAGTGTAAAATACTAAAACTCACACTACCACTCCCTCATTATTTGTAGTGTTGGCAAATCTTGCCCAAATTGCAATTAATTGATTTTTTTGACATTTTGTACGTATTTTTACGTTTCTTTACGTTTTTTACGTTTTATACTGTTATCGTCTGTTTTTTAGTTTTCGCGCGTTTTTTACGTTTTCGTCCGATTTTTTACGTTTGTCCATTTTTTTACTCCTGTCCGTTTTCGTCAGTTATTTCACGTTTTCGTCTTTTTATACGTTTCATCCGTTTTTTTACGTTTTCGTCAGTTTTTTTACGTTTCGTTCGTTTTTTTACGTTTTCGTCAGTTTTTTACGTGTTCGTCTAATTTTTTACATTTTCGTCCGTTTTTTTTATGTTTTCGTCTGTTTTTTTTACGTTTTCGGCTGTTTTTTACGTTTTCGTCTTTTTTTACGTTTTCGTTTGTTTTTTACGTTTTCGTCCATTTTTTTACATTTTCGTCCGTTTTTTAACGTTTTCGTCAGTTATTTTACGTTTTCGTCTGTTTTTTTTTATTTTTTTTTTTTTTTTTTGTTTTTTTTTTTTTTTTATTTTGTTTTTTTTTTTTATTTTTTTCGTCTGTTTTTTACGTTTTCGTTCGTTTTTTTACGTTTTCGTCAGTTATTTTACGTTTTCGTCTGTTTTTTTACGTTTTCGTCTGTTTTTTACGTTTCATCCGTTATTTTACGTCTTCGTCAGTTTTTTTACGTTTTCGTCCGTTTTTTAACGTTTTCGTCAGTTATTTCACGTTTTCGTCTTTTTTTTACGTTTCATCCGTTTTTTTTACGTTTTTGTCAGTTTTTTACGTTTTTGTCAGTTTTTTTACGTTTCGTCTGTTTTTTTACGTTTTCGTCAGTTTTTTACGTTTTCATCAGTTTTTTACGTGTTCGTCTAATTTTTTACATTTTCGTCCGTTTTTTTATGTTTTCGTCTGTTTTTTTACGTTTTCGTCTGTTTTTTACGTTTTCGCCTTTTTTTACGTTTTCGTTTGTTTTTTTACGTTTTCGTCCGTTTTTTAACGTTTTCGTCAGTTATTTTACGTTTTTGTCTGTTTTTTTACGTTTTCGTCCGTTTTTTACGTTTTCATCCGTTTTTAACGTTTTCGTCAGTTATTTTACGTTTTCGTCTTTTTTTCATTTTTCATCTTTTTTTATGTTTCCTCCGTTTTTGTCTGTTTTTTTACGTTTTTTGACATTTTCTTACGTTTTCGCACGTTTTTTTACATTTTCATACGTTTTCGTCCGATTTCGCACGTTTTCGTCCGATTTCGCACGTTTTCGTCCGTTTTCGCACGTTTTCTTACGTTTTCGCACGTTTTCTTACGTTTTCGCACGTTTTTGTCCGTTTTCAGATGGTTTTTTCCTTTTCATACGTTATCTATCACTGATATTATGCCAAAAACCTTAAAACCCTAACCATTAAACCTTAACCACTAAACCCTATACCAAAAACCCTAAACCCATAACCACTAGGTATAATGTCTCAAGTGGTATAGACATAAACATTAAAATCTATAACAAAAACTCTAAACACCTAACCACTAAACCATATACCAAAACCCTAAACCGCTAACTACTAGGTATAATATCATAAGTGATATATACATAAACTTTAAAATCTTACAAAAACCCTTAAACTTCTAAATTACTAAAACTTATATAAAAATCCTAAACCCCTAAACCACTAAGTATAATATAACAAATGCTAAGACATAAACTGTTTAAACATATATGCGAAAAACTCTAAACCCCATACACCACTAAACCTATACCAAAACACTTAAACCACTAACTACAGGTATAATATTCACAAGTGATATATACTTAACTTTAAAAATATATACCAAAAACCGTAGACTTATACCAAAAACCCTAAACCTCTAACACTAGGTATAATATCACCAAGTGATATATACATAAACTTTAAAACCTATACCAAAAACCCTAAACCCCTAACCACCAAACCTTATACCAAAAACCCTAAACCGCTATACACTAAACTTTATACCAAAACCCTAAACCACTAACCGCTAAACCCTATACCAAAAAAACTAAACCCCCTCCCTAACCACTAAACACTATACCAAAAACCCTAAACCCCTAACTACTAAACCATATACCAAAAACCCTGAACCCCTAACCACTAGGTATAATATCACAAGTGATATATACATAAACTTTAAAATATATGCCAAAAACTCTAAACCCTTAACCACTAAACCTATAGCAAAAACCTTAAACCACTAACTACAAGGTATAATATCACAAATGATATATACAGAAACTTTAGAATATATACCAAAAACCCTAAACCCCTAACCACTAAACCGTACACTAAAAACCTTAAACCCCTAACCACTAGGTATATTATCACAAGTATTATATATATACATAAAGTTTAAAATCTATACCTAAACCCCTAACCACTAGGTATAATATCACAAGTGATATAAACATAAACTATAAAATCTATACCAAAAACCCTTAACCTCTAACCACTAAACCATATACCAAAACGTTAAACCCCTAACTACTAGATATAATATCACAAGTGATATATACATAAACTTTAAAATCTATACCAAATATCCTAAACCCCTAACCACTAAACCATATACCAAAAACCCTAAACCCATAATCACTAAACCTTATACCAAAAACCCCTAAACCCCAATCACTATGTATAATATCACAAGTGATATATATATAAACTTTAAAACCTATACTAAAAACCCTAAACCCCTAACCATTAAATTTTATACCCAAAACCTAAACCCTTAACCACTAAACCCTATACCATAAACCCTAAACACCTAACCACTAAACCATATACCAAAACCCTAAACCTCTAACCACTAAACCCTGTGCCAAAAACCTTCAACCCTCCTCCCTAACCACTAATCCTTATACCTAAACCCTAAACCCCTAACCACTAAACCCTATGCAAAAACCCTAAATCCATAAACACTAGGTATAATATCACAAGTGGTATATACATAAACTTTAAAATCTATACCAAAAACACTAAACCCCTGACGACTACCCTATACCAAAAACCTAAACCTCTAACCACTAGGTGTAATATCACAAGTGATATATATACATAAACTTTAAAATTTATACCCTAAACCTTAAACCCCTAACCACTAAACTATATACCAAAACCCCTAAAACCCTAACCACTAAAACCTATACCAATACCTTTATAAACTAAGATTCACTCGTAGCTTAACAATTATTACCCCTGACATTGTAGTATCACCGGTGATAAATAAATATATAATAAAATCTCATGTGATAAAGTAATATAATGTGACATTAGTTATGGTATTTCACATATAATTAATATCACATGTGATAAAGCAATATAATGTGACACTAACTGTGGTTATTTTTGAAAATTTTAACATGTAATCAATGTTATCTATCACTTGTGATATTATACTGTTAGTAGGATTAAAAGGGTTAAAACATAGTTTTGTGAGAAAATAGTGTTTTAGTTTAATTTTCACAAATTATGTTTGATATATGGTTAGAATGGTAAAGATGTTTATTTTTTAATTTCAAACATGATCAATCATTTAATGTTTTACACAAATACTAATGCTCATTTCATGACATCATGTTGAGTGTTCAAACTTACGAATATGTTATATCACATGTGATACTTCAAGCGGGTTTGATTATAAAAAATAAAATTCTTCGTTATTCACCAACTTCTATAAATAAAGTGTTTTGATTTGAAGGTCCAAAAATTATGTGTGATAAATGGTTGGAAAGCTAAGAATGTGTACTTTTCAATGCCAATAACGATGAATCAGTTGGAGTTTCACACAAATATTTATACCCGTTTTACGAAAGCATGTGAAGTGTTCTAACTTACAGATTAGTGTAATATCACAAGTGATATATCAAACAAAATACTGCATCGAGAAAAAACAAAAAAATACCAAAAAACAAAAAAAAAAGTTTGTCGAAAGTATATGAAAGTGCCCCTCTATTGAAAGATAATTAAATGTTCGTCACGTTGGTGTAATTTATGTATCTTAACGTTTTACGGTTTTTGCGATATGCAATTTTTAAAAAATAGGGGTGAAAATGTGTTTTGATTAAAAAACACAAAGGTAGGAAGGGGATGGTGGATGTTTTTTAAGGTTTAATGTTATTTATTAGATAAAATTAAATCTTATATTAATCCCCACCATTAGATCAAACCCAAATAAATGGTGGATATTTGTCCCTTGGTGTGTGAGAAGAAACTAGTATGCAAATGAACGTTTCTCTTAGTTTTTAGCGCGAGGTTATCAACGAAAATTTCGTGTGAGGGAATTAATCGCACAACACCATTATTAACATATTTTGTTGCCTTTTTTCCTAAACATTTAGATTCTTTTTTAACTTACTCTCTTTTTGAATATTCGATTGTAAGTACAAAATATAATTTATGTAAATTATCACAATTTATGTAAAATCAATATAATTTAAGATAGAAGGTGTATCACCACTTTATCACATATGTATAGGGGCTGATACAAGGGTGTTTAAGAGGGGGAAGGTGTGGGGTCGAGGAAAGTGTAAGAAAGCGGAAAGGATGGTGTCATAGAACGGTATAAAAATTGGGTTGAGTCAAAAGTGACGTGTCTAGAGAGGATAATTTTATTTATTTTGAGGTCTAGGGATCGAAAACCACGACGGTAAGCGGGGTAGCCCAAAAATATACAAAGAGTGGCTCGTGGAGCAAGTTTGTGTGGGGAGTGAAGGTGAGGGTAGCATAGACACCTAAATATTCGTAGGCAGGAGTAATCGGGTGGTTTGTTAAAAAGGCGAGTATAAGGTATTTCATTGTGAATTGCGGTAGATGGTAGAAGGTTGAGTAGATAGGTGGCCATATGGAGAGCCTCGACCCAAAAGGTGGGAGGAATGTGTGCTTGAAAAAGTAAAGTGCGAATGATATTGTTGATTGTTCGTATCATTCGTTTCGCCTTGCCATTTTATTGGGATGTTTTTGGGCAAGAGAATCTAAGTTGAATGCCATGTTTGGTAAAGAGGGTGTGAAGTAGGTTGTTATCGAACTCACCGCCATGATCACATTGAAAGCTTTTTATTTCGTATTTGAATTGGTTTTTAACATAATTACGAAAGTGAAATTTTTTATCAAAATGTCAGACTTTGAACGAAGAAGGTATATCCATAGGTTATGAGAGAAATGATCAAGGAATAAGACATACTATTTAAAACCACTAGAACTAATAATGGGAGATGTCCATAAATCAGAATGAATAATATCAAAACAATGTTCGACAATAAAATCTGAACTATGAAAGGGAAGCTTCACATGTTTGCCAAGTTGGCAAGCGTGACAAATATGTGAAGATTTTTCTTTATTAGATGAAATGAAACGACTAGAGACAAGCGAATGTAGCACTTGATCACCCGGATGTCCGAGGCGTTGA
This sequence comes from Tanacetum coccineum, assembly GCA_026074375.1. Classification (NCBI taxonomy): domain Eukaryota; kingdom Viridiplantae; phylum Streptophyta; class Magnoliopsida; order Asterales; family Asteraceae; genus Tanacetum; species Tanacetum coccineum. The sequence continues at coordinate 16,254 of BQNB010091615.1, forward strand.
TGCCACGTGGAAGCACTTGTCGAGAGAAAAGCATTGGGAGAAGTTGACGGATTGGTAACTGGATAGAGATTGCCCGAGCTGTTACATCGAAGGAGGATATGACGAGTCAAGTAATCCTTCACAGAAAAACCAAAGGCGTCAAATTCAATAGTACAATTATTGTCCCTAGTGAACTGACGAACAGAAACTATATTTTTAATTATATTAAAGGTTACAAGAACATTATGAAGATGAAGTGGCCGATGATGGGAAGGAATAATGCTATGACATGTGTTGGTGACGGGAATAGACTTGCCATCACCAACGGGAACAGATGAAAATAAGCGTGTATAAAAAATGGTACTTAAATTACTTGCATTAAAATTTAATTGAGATGAGGCACCTGTATCCATGTGCCAAGTCGGGTCTTGTAGCGGCATAGTGCTAAACGCACTTGGTAGAGTAGTAGCCTGGGATGCATAAATAGCCAGAGCATGACCGAGTATACCTTGACCGAGATGCGGCAATCTGTAATGCATTTGTGGTGTAAACTGTTGAGCAACATTAGTCTTGTGAGCCACATATTGGGCTAGGGTACAGGTGAACATATTGAAATAAAGTGATGTGATACACCTTCTTTCTTAACCAATCGATTAAACTATTAATTTTATTTGATATGAAACCAAATAAAGTCAACAATGGCTGCTAGAATTGAAGATTTATGTGAAGAAAAGATAGAAGAAAAAACAATTAGAGATGATTTGAGATTACAGTAGTCGAGAGACATAGAGAGAACTTAGAGAGAGGGTCGACTTTTTAAAGAGAAATTAGGAGAGGATCGGTTTTTGCTTGCTCGCGCTCACATGAGAAGGTTATGATTTCCCTTGATAATTTCTCACAATATACACAGTATATATAATATATATATATATATATATATATATATATATATATATATTACAAAGAGATAGGATTGAGCCCAAGATAACTATCAAACAATTAATGATGACTCATGATTAACAAATCATCCAAAAAATAAACCAACTAATAATGGAAGGAAGCCAATCAAATATAATCAAATATATTGACTAATAAAAAACACTGATACACACAGTCGATAAAAATTACGTCAATTTTGTGTTAATCATTTAATCTAATGAGGACTTAAAAATCTTTGGATAAACTCCTTCGATAAACCTAAAAATCCCTGTAACGTAGATGAGAAAGATAGTAGAGTAAAACTACCATAAGAGCACTAGGTACCTTCAAGCCATGACACAAAAAAGTGCTGCCACATCATCAAAAGTGCTATGGCACCAGAAATGCTATGGCACCACATTTGGATGGCTCCCACGTTGGCTTCAAGTCATAGCCAAAATTGTGGTGTTTTTTTTCATTTATATAAAATAAGAAATACACAATTACATTTAAATAAATTTTATTAAAATCAAAAACATTACATTTATAAAAAAAAACATTATATAAAAATAAAAAACATATAAACCTATAAAAGATTGATTTTACAAAACAAGAAAACATCAAGAACTAATAATGTAAATCAATATATTTTAAAATGTTATAATTAAAATAAAAACAATAAAGCACCAAACCTGTCTTCTTCTCAAGTTCTCAGCTCTAACCTGCAAAAAAAAAAAACAGATCACAACACAAACACATCACAAAACGCACACACAAACACATCAGAAACACATATAATAACCCACAAAACAAAACAAAAAAAAATAAAATAAAGGTGGGGTTTTTTTTTTAGGGGGGGGGTGAGGCGCTGCTTGGTTACCCACCCTACGGTGGCGCGAGAATGTGGGGGGGGGCCGTAATTGGGCGGTTCGGTCGGGGGGGTGTCGGATGGCGGCGCGAGAAATGCTTCGGCTGTTATGATGGCGCAGCCTCACCAGCCAAGGGTACCTCTCCCTCTAACCGCATTAAGGATCATAGGTAGGAGGATGGTATCATCTTTAAACCTTTTTCTTCATAAGCCCTGTTGTTTTAAGGAATGCACGTGGGGATGAAAATCCTAACATATCCAAACAAAATCAAGGAATATAAACGTGCGTTTTGATCCCTATCATAACCCCTAATTTTCTTCATGAGAAAGAGAAGCTACTTACGACCATATTAAAAAATGTTAGTGTCCAATTGACACTATGAAAAATTATTGGGGTTAAGAGCCTGAGGCCTGAAGGCATAATGTCACTACAACATTCGATGCTTTCCCCAGCAACATTCCAACCTTTTCGCCAGCGACATATCGCTGGGGAAACCTATCCCCAGCGAAATGTCGCTGGGGTAAAGTTGATGGGGTAAGCTCGATGGCAAAACGTTCCTCCACCTCGAGATAAGTAATCATTGCACTAAATAAACAAACCAACTTCTAATCGGATTAATAATGGCTAATACAGTTTTCCATTATAAGGCTTGACCGCTCTTTTATCTTCTGTTAATTTGCTTATGTGGGTTAGAGTGTCTTGAATTGATTGTAGTCACCATTAAACTCGTGCCAGTCTCTCAGACTAAAAAACCCCCCTTTTAACCTGTTAGAATTAGGATTAGAACTAACATAGGATTAACATAGGTTTGACTTAGATTAGAATTAACTTAGATTAGTAAACCAAAGTATTAATAAATTAAAAGATTTAACCTCGCTTCAAGTGTTCGACACCCTACTTACCACGAATCTACCATCGACCGGGTACACTGCCCGTTAAAGTGGTGTTTTTGGTTAAGTCGGCAAAATATAAATTTAAAACTTGAATAATAAAATATACACCACACAACGACACATCAAGTTTTTGGTGCCGTTGCCGGGGAGTGAAGTTGTTTAGTTCTTGTTTTTATTAGTATTTTAGTTTAGTTTAGTGTAGTTTAGATTAATTTGCATATTTGTGTGTTTGTTTTGTGTGTTTGCTTTCTGCATTGTATATTCTGCATATTGTGTGTTTGTGTGTTTTTGCATTATTACAGTTCACTGTAATTTTTCTGAGTCGAATACCCAATAGGCGTATTCAATTTATTGGATACGGCGTATAAATTTTTTCTAAACCAATACAACATATTCAACTCTAAACATCCATACGGCGTATTCAATTTACTGAATACGGCGTATTAAGCTATTTAACAGTTTTTTTTCTAGCGAATTTATTACAAGTTAAAATGGACGACCCCAACATTACTATAGAGGAATATATCAGGCTTGAGGAAGAAAAGCTCGTAGGCTGTTGGAGGTTGTCTTGTATCTGGCCCAGATATGGTTAAGATAATCAATGACCTAACTACATATCAAATGAATGGTTACCGAATATCACTTGGAATCATGTAATCACTTTCCAAAGTAAACTATTCGACCCTAATGCGTGGGTATCATGAATATCTACTTGGGGTAAGACCAAATGTATGTTCTTGGTTGAGGCAACAATCAAGAACCCTAGCACATCCAAGTGTTTAAGTTTATGCATATGTTTCACGCAGTTAACAGCTTGTAATTTTCTGTGTGTCTCACAAGTAGTATGTGACCTCCTATATATAGGAGAGTACTCAAGTCCTTAGTCAAGGAATTATGAGAGATTATAAGAGATATAATCTCTTCTATAATTAGAATCCTTGATTTCAAGAATTAGTGGTTACATGATCATAATTATTATGGCTAATAACTATGATTACTAATTACCATAAGAAATGGTCAAAGCAGTTATTAGTCCTTGAATTCTATCTAGAGTGTTTACCTTTTAGTGTCTTGAAGTATCAGCTAGCCCGTTGAGGAGGATACCCGCTGATGGTTCAATACTGAAACAACCTCTGCTGAGTTAACCCACCGAGGATACTTCCTCTGATGGATTACTCTCTAATGTTATCCTTCAGCTTACTCAGTGAGTTACAAAGCTGAAGCCATCAGCCCTCTGATAAACATCCTTCAGTCTAGAGTCTCACTCAGAGGAGTGACTCACTAAAGTTAATCAGCGACTAGAATTCCCTTAACCACTATCTGAGTTAGGGTGTTCAGGGACCTCTGGGTGTACACTCCGTACCTCCATCCCTAGATTCCTGTGTGAACAGATCCCTACAATTGAACTAAATTTCCAACAATCCTCCCTAATTTAGTACAATTCCCTTGCATGAAATATAACACATAAAACAAACAAGTGCATAAATGAAAATGTTCTGAGGATTGAATTTCCATCTTAGTAAATACACGTTCAAATATTCGAGAATCAGGGTGTTCTAAGAATTGAACCCTTCAACCCATTTGAGTACCTGAAGGTATATACACACAAGTTTTCAAACACTTAAACGCTCCTGACACTATTACATAGCCATGTGTCCATATCCATTCATAAATGTTATAAGACCCAAAGTCCATGATCCTTGAGGTGGCAAAACCCTAACATTTACATAGGTGGTTCCTCTTTATTCATGCTCCTGCTTAGCACTTTTTGAAAGAAATTAACCATTAAGAAGTTTGCAACTTCATCCTTCTTTCAGCAGGTTCCAAGCACATCCTTGGGATGATTTGTAAACATGTGCTTCAGCCCTCTGAATGTTCATCTTTCCACATTGAACTCAGCTGCCAAGTTTCCTCAGCAGGGAGTTGGTGTCTAGCATTCAGCGACTTAGTTGGACTTTAATCCCATCCCTTTAGCAGACTTTATAACTAAGTCTCTAGCCAAACCCTTCGTCAAGTGATCAACTAGGTTTTGTTGAGACCTTACAAACTCTATGGATACCACCCCATTCATGATTAGCTTATGAATCATGCTATGCCTGACACCTAGATGTATGGACTTCCCATTGTACATCTGACTATAAGCCTTTGCCAATGTAGCGGCACTATCACAACGGATAGAAATAGGTGCCATAGGTTTGACCCACAGAGGAATCTCAAGGAGCAAGTTTTTTAACCATTCAGCTTCCTTACCAGCGGCTGCCAGAGCTACAAATTCTAACTTCATCGTAGAACCAATGATACAAGTTTGCTTCTTAAAAGCCCAAGAAATTGCACCACCACCAAGCAAAAATGCTCAGCCACTGGTAGACGAATTATCTTAAGTGTTGCTGATCCAGCTTGCATTAGTGTAACCTTCCAACACTGAAGGATATCCAAAGTATAACAATCTATAGTCCATGGTTTTCTTTAAGTACTTCAGTACCCTCTGAATTGCTTGCCAGTGCTGAGTTCTAAGATTACTAGTATACCTACTCAGTTTACCCACATCAAATGCAATGTCAGGTCTGGTATAAATCATGGCATACATTAAGCAGCCAATCACTCGAGAATACTCAAGTTGAGATACAACGAGACCCCTGTTAGGCATCAGATTCTCACAAGTATCCAGAGGTGTACTAACTGGAGTGCAACCAGAGTAATTGAATTTCTTTAGAACCTTCACAATGTAATGAGACTGAGAAATTGCTATACTATTACTCTTATGTTTAATCCTTATACCCAGGATAACATCTGCCTCCCCAATGTCCTTTTTAGAAAATCTCGATGACAAAAATTCCTTAGTCAGATCCACCTTAACTTGGTCAGTGCCAAAGATCAGCATGTCATCAATATATAGGCAAATGATGACTCATTTACCAGATGCATCAAATTTGCTATACACACATTTGTCAGCTTTATTAAGTAAATAACCATTAGAAAAAAACACTTCATCAAACTTTTGATGCCATTGCTTAGGTGCCTGTTTAAGTCCATAAAGAGACTTAACCAATTTACACACCTTGTTTTCATTGCCAGGCAAGATGAAGCCCAGAGGTTGGTTCATATAAACCTCCTCTTCCAGTTCCCCCTTCAAGAAAGCTGTCTTCAGATCCATCTAATGAATAATCAGACTGTGAATTGATGCCATAACAATCAGCAGTCTTATGGTACTGATACGTGCCACTAGAGCATAAGTATCAAAGTAGTCTATTCCTGACTTTTGTTTGAAGCCCTAAATGACCAGCCTTGCCTTGAACTTTTCAACAGTTCCATCTACCTTCATCTTTCTTTTCAAGATCCATTTGCAACCCAAAGGTCTACAACCTGGAGGTAGATCGGTCAACACCCAAGTGTTATTGCCCATGATGGAGTCCATCTCATCATTAATAGCTTCTTTCCAGAAAGCAACATCCTGGGACTTTATTGCTCCATCAAATGTTTTGGGGTCATCCTCAATATTAAAGCAATAGGAGTGTTGGTCAGAGACCTCATCCCTTGTTCCTTTAATCAAGTATAATTGAAATTCAGGCCCAAAATCCTTTGGAGTCCTATGCCTTTTGCTTTTCCTTAGCTCAGGCTCAGATTGCTGAATAATCTCATCAGTGATCTTTTCAGGGACCACTGAACCACCAGAGTCTTTAGTTCCTTTTACCAGGGACCTCTGACTTGGTCTAGGGACAGATGAGAACCTGTGCTCATTAAAGATAGCATCCCTTGATTCAATGATAGAGTTAATAACAACTGAATCATTAGGTTCAATAACATAGAACCTATAAGCCTTGGAATGCTTTGCATATCCAACAAAGATGCATTCATGGCCTCTTTTACCCAAAGTTTTCAGCTTTAGATCAGGGAGTCTTACAACTGCCCTACAACCCCAAACTCTAAGGTAATTCAGGTTTGGTTTCTTTTTATTCTAGAGTTCATAAGGGGTATTCCTGTTCCTTTTATTGGGAACCTTATTTAGTAAATAGCAAGCTGTTAACATAGCTTCACCCCAGAACCCTTGACTCAGACCAGAGTAGGAAAACATGGAATTAACCATTTCTTTTAGCACACTGTTCTTCCTTTCAGATATACCATTTTGTTATGGAGTATAAGGGGCAGTCGTTTCATGGATAATACCAACAGACTAAAAATACAGAGTATCCATGTACTCACCTCCCCTATCAGTCCTAAATCTTTTGATCAAAGACCCTTGTTGTAATTTAAATTCAGTTTTGAATACTTTGAATTTACATAATGCGTCATCTTTTGAATGTAGTAAATACACATAGCAAAACCTAGAGGCATCATCAATAAATGACACAAAGTACTTTTTGTTCCCAAATGAAGGAGTAGCATGCAAATCACAGAGGTCATTGTGAATCAATTCCAAAACTTTAGTTTTATGTTTTACATTTTGAAATGGTTTTTTAGTTATTTTATTCAGCATGCATGTCTAACACTTTTCAGTGTCCATGTCAAAAGCAGGGATTAACCCATCCTTGGACATATCTTGCATCCTCTTAAAGTAGACATGGCCTAGTCTAACATGCTATAAGATTGAATAATTCAGTTTAGAGGTTGACATGAAGGCTGAACCAATATTATCAGAGACAATATTAAGCCTAAACATATGATTATTCAGATAACCAAAACCAATAAACACACCATGTTTTGATAACACAAATTTTCTTGATTCAATTACTTGTTTATAACCACAATTATTCAAAACACTACTTGAAACCAAAATCTTCCTTATATTAGGAAAATGTAAAACATTCAACAAAGAAACAACTTTTCTAGAACTAAACCTAAGATCTACACAACCACGTCCTTGCATAAGGGTTGTTGACTCATTTCCCATGTGAAGAATAGATCCATCATTTAGCGACTCATAAGTCTTGAACCAACATCTATCGTTACACACATGCACTGTTGCTCCAGAGTCAACTTACAAGCAACATCATCATCCTGCATAAAGAAAGCCTTAGATACATATGTAACATAATAAATCTGATAGGATTTATTAAACATACTCTGACCTTTCAGAGGGTTACAAGAACCATCCTCTGATCCCTTTGTGCCTGATCTATTGGCTTTGTTGCCAACATTACCAGCCTTGCAATCCTTTTTTAAATGTATAGGTTTCCCACACTTCCAACAAGTAACTATTGGTTTCTTGTTAGGATTAGCTCTGGTATCATGATGCTTGCGTTTACCCTTATTGTAATTGTCCCTGGAGGAGTTGTTATGCTCCACCATATTGACAACTGAAGGACCAACAACATTGTTGCCCTTTAACTTGTCATTATCCTGAGCTCTAAGGGACTCCTCAATGCGCAGATGACTGTCCAACTCAATCAGAGTTAATTCCTCCTTCAAATGTTTCAAGGTGTTCTTGAAATCTTTCCATGAAGGGGGAAGTTTACCAATGATACATGAAACCTTAATGGATTCATCCATGTTCATATTGTGTTGTTTAAACCTTCCAAGTATTCCTAGAAGTTCATTGTAATCAGTCATTTTGTAATTTGTGAAATTACTAACAAGGAACTTCTTACTTGTGGCATCCCCAGCCATATATTTGGCTTCCAAGGTATCCCATAGTTCTTTAGAAGTTTCAACATTTTGGTAAACATCAAAGAAGGAATAAGACATACCATTGAGGATTAAACCTCTGCAGACATAATCGTCATTGTCACATTTGGCCCTTTTCTTGACTTGTTCCACAGTTGGATTCTCCCTTCCATATTCAGGCATTGGAGTAGTCAGCACATACACCACACTCATGTTGGAAAGCATAAAGTGCATCTTCTTCTGCAATCTACTCAAATCCACCCCTTCAAACTTTTCCAGTTTGGCAAAGCTTGAAGCCATATGTTTCATTACAGCAGCAACCAGTAATTATCACAATAGTTTACTTTGAATGTTAGAGGTTGTCTTATGTCTGGCCCAGATAGGGTTGAGATAATCAATGACCTAACTACGTACCAAATCAATGGTTAACGAATATCACTTAGAATCGTGTAATCACTTTCCAAAGTAAACTATTCGACCCTAATGCCTAGGTATCACGAATATCTACTTGGGATAAGACCAAATGTATGTTCTTGGTTGAGGCAACAATTAAGAACCCTAGCGCATCTAAGTGTTTAAGTTTATGTATATGTTTCTTGTAGGTAACAACTTGTAATTTTCTGTGTATCTCACAAGTAGTATGTGACCTCATATATATTTGTTTTGATGGTTCACCCTCTGAGCATTGTTCCATACTGGTCTAACTTCCCTTTGACCAGTAACCCTTCCCTTATTGTTCAACACAGATTTTTCAACCATTTTATTTTTATAAAAGTTATAGTGTTTGATTAAATGGTTAAGACTACCACATACAAAACAAGCTTTCTTACTGAACTCAAAACCATCCCCTAGTTTTTGAGTCATTAGTCCATTCTAATTTCTTTTATCAACCCTGGGACTCTGACTTTTCCTAAGGTTTTCAGCTTGCCTATATGTGTGTTGTTCAACAACAGATTTCCTAGTATTTTTAGCTGATTTAACAAAATTAATTTTAGCATAACTAGGTTTATTCTGTTCAATTGAAGGTCTAAACACACAGTCATCATCACTATCAGACTCCCACTCTTAAATAATAGGAGCACTAGGCCTAACATCTTTAGGTTGTTCCAAACTATCCTTACTAGACTTAGATGTAGTTGATTCATTTTTAGGCACACTAGTGATAGTTTCACTCACATTAGTCTTATAGACAGAATCATCTAATCCAGCAAAAGACAAGTCAGGTCTTGAGGGCATGTAGTTCCCAGTATAGGGAAGGGGAACTGCATGATATCCCTCAACCTTCTTAAACCTATCATTTACTTGATTATTTTCCTCTTCAATCTCATTCACACTACTATGAGATGCACTTTTAAATACTTCACTTTTATTCAGATGACAATTATGCAATTCATTTTCATTCATTTGACTGTCAAAACCAACACCAGACTTGTTATTAACACTTATTTGACTGTTTATCAGTTTAGTTAGCTTCATAGATGATGTTTCAAACTTTTCTAATTTTAGTTTTAAATCATCTTTTTCTTTTAAAGCCTCTGCTAACTGATTTTTAAGCTTTGTTATTGAATTATCTCTTACCTTAACATCATATTTCAAAAATGTAATGTCTTCCTCATAATCAGCTTTATTTTTTTAATGAACAACAATTCTAACTTCTAATGATTCTAAGCCTAATTGATAACCTATAATTTCTAGATTAGATTTTTTAAGAGCATCACGCTGTTGATCATACTGTTTTTGAAGAGTTTCATATGATTTTAAGTAATCTTTAGAGCAAGTATGTACCTTAGAGTCTGAACTTGATGAACTGGATAAACCTAAAGACAAATGGGCAATTAGAGCAAAGTCTGTGGTTCCTTCTTCAGCCTGAAAGCTTCAATCATAACCACCTATCCCATCTTGAACTACCAAGGCATTTGCAGGAGTCTCCACCGGTACAATCCTTCTTGGAGCATCTCCATTTCTATTCCCCTGATTCCTTGGTGACCTGCATTCTCTAGCAAAGTGGCCTTTCCTGTGGAAGTTGTAACATTAAACCTTTTTCTTATCAAAGCCAACAATTTCTTTGCCATTGAAATTCAGATTCCTTCATGTCTTCTTTAAGATTCTCTTCACCCTCATGGTAAGTATGGCCACCTGCCATTTGAGATCCATCTCTTCAAGATCATCAGTATCAATCTGCTCCAGATCTTCATTGTCCAACTATGGACTATTAGATTGATTGACAAAGAAGGAAAACATGACATCATCAGTATAGGTTGAGGAGGAAGCTTGTCCCTTTGACCTAACAGCAGGAGCATCATGAGCAGTATTA
>BQNB010091616.1:0-26827 GCA_026074375.1 Tanacetum coccineum
AGAATAGACATATTTGTCACAAGGAATGAAATCCATCAAAACTTGATCAATTTTTGTTCAATTCTTGAGGCACTTTTTCATAAACGTTTGAACTTCAACTCACATGAGATACTGATCTGGTTATTTACAGACATTTGAGCTTTAGACAACACATTTAGACATATATTATTAACACACACTAAATCTAGTAAGGCCCCCCCTAAAAAAATTATGCATTTTTCAACAAATTCGACACTTCCAAAAATAAGTTTTGACTTTACCATATTTGACTTAACTAAATTTTAACTCTTCCTAATTTGACTCTTTCGAATTTGACTTTTTCAATTTTGACTTGTCGAAAATCAATTACTTGGCCAATTTTTTCAACAAATTCGATCTTATTAAGCCATAACAATTCCATCTTGATCATCATTAGTCATTTATACATGTTTTAATCAATTTCAACAAAGTTTGAAGACTTTCGAATTTGACCAGGTATCAAATTTGTTATTTTTGGAGTTTCAGCAACATTCATTGCAATTAATCATGCACAAACTGTATTAGTATCATCATTCAGCCTCTTTCTATCATTAATTTCTAAAACCCTTAATTTCGAAAACCCTAATATCTATCGAATTTAAATTCGACGTCAAGAACACCATTAAAACTAATTTCCAAAGCATGCAACATCAAAAATTACTTACTTTTGAGAAGAGAAAACGATTGTGGACGTTGTAATGAACTTAAAACCAAAAACTTGATTTTCTTTTCTTTTTCGGTATCAAACTCGGAATATAAAAAAATAAGAAATGAAATTATTTTTCCTATTTATATCGTCCGAGTTTGAAAGTTTGGAAATTGACATTTTCAGTCCTTGGAGTTTTTTCTTTCGAAATTTTGTTTAAGAAATGAAAGATTTGGCCCTTGTGTTTTTAGATATCGAATTTCATTAACAAAAATTTCCAAAAATCTCCCTTGGAGTATGATCCCTTTGCACGGTTAGTCTGATAGTGATTTTTTTCCCTTTTTCAAAGTCCATATATTCACAAAAAAATTAAAAACTTTCCCTCGAAAATATACCATTTTATTTAAAAGCTATCAAATTCTTGAGAGATCATTGTTTTATTAGATTCTGAAATCGATGTGTATTTTTTTAATTAGAATTCAGGTGATGTACGTGAATATGATTTACAAAAACAAATGTTTTGACAATAAGAACACATTTGTTATCAAGATAACTCCCCCTCAGATCATAATCCCGTATAGACATTGAAAAAAATTATGATGAAAATATTGAATCATGAATCTGATTGTAATGAGAAGACATGTGGTTTTGATTAAATTATGTTTTTGCCCTTTAACATTTTTTATTTTTTTATTTGATTTTTGTTTTTTAAAAAAATCAAGGAAATCTTTTTGGATTTTTATATTTTTCAATTTTTTATTTAATTTTTGTTTTTGAAAAACATCCAGAAAATCTTTTTGGATTTTTATATTTTTCAATTTTTTATTTTGTTTTTTATTTTAAAAAACATCAAGAAAATCTTTTTGTGTTTTTATATTTTTCAATTTTGTATTTTGTTTTTGGAAAATTTATTTATAAATTTGATGTATAAGCTTTTTCAAGAAGATAACTTTGTCAGACTTTCCAACTGAGTTGGAGTCTTACATCTCATACCAATGCGATGAACTAAGTACTCAAAGCGTTCTTTAGGAAGAGCTTTGGTAAATAGATCCGCAAGTTGGTATTCAGTACCGACAAAGTATAAATCCACCGTTCCCTTTTCAACGTGTTCTTTAATAAAATGACATCGGATGTCTATGTGTTTTGTACGCGAATGTTGAACCGGATTGCATGAGATAGCGATAACGCTCTTTGAATCGCAATACATCGGTATTCTGTTGTACTTGTATCCATAGTCCAGTAATTGTGTTCGCATCCAGATGACTTGTGCACAACACTCAGACAATGATTCATATTCAACTTTAGCTGTTGACATCGCAGTACAATCTTGCTTTTTAGAACTCTAGCTCATGAGCTTTTCACCTAAAAATTGTAAGCCTCCTGAAGTGCTTTTACAATCGTCTTTACATCCAGCATGGTCTATGTCTGAATATGCAATTAGTTCAAATCCAGAATCCTTCAGATACCATAAACCCATGTTATAGGATTGTCTTAGGTACCGGAATATCCGTTTAACCTCTTTGAGGTGTTTGACCATAGGACGTGCTTGATAACGAGCACAAAGAAAGGTGGCGAAAGCAATGTCTGGTCGACTAGCTGTTAGATACATGAGCCCTCCAATCATTTGACGATAAGTCGTTTAATCAATAGGAGTGCCTTGTAAATCATCATCCAGTCTCTCAGTGGCCATAGGTGTGCTCATGGAGACACATTCATCCATACCATGTTTCTTTAAAAGCTCAATTGCGTATTGTGACTGACTGATGAATATGCCACGAGATGATTGATGAACTTGAAGTCCAAGAAAGAACTTTAGTTCACCCATCGTAGACATTTCAAAATTATATTTCATAAGATCTGCAAATCGTTTTCAAAAATCTGGATTTGTAGACCCAAAAATGATTTTATCGACATATACTTGAACAAGTAATATGTCTCCCCCCATGACGTCGTGTAAACAAAGTCAGGGCAACAATACCTTTAGTAAAATGGTGTTCAATCAAGAATGAAAACAGTTTGTCATACCATGCTCGTAGAGCTTGTTTGAGACCGTATAAAGCTTTCTTCAACCTGTATACATGATCTGGAAAGTATGGATCGACAAATCCATCTGGTTGGCTAACATAAACTTCCTCTTTCAGTGGTCCATTGAGAAACGCAGTCTTAACATCCATCTGAAATATTGTGCTGTTTTTATGTGCAGCAAAAGTAATAAACATCCTAACGGCTTTAAGACGAGCAACATGACCAAAGGATTTCTGTAAATCGATGCTTTCTTCCTACTTGTAACCCTTTACAACAAGGCGAGATTTGTTTTGAATAACAATATTTTTTTGCATCACTTTTATTCTTCCAGAGCCATTTAACAGCAATTATATATTTTTCCATCTGGTCTAGGAACTAGTTCCCAAACTTCTAGTCTCTCGAATTGATATAGCTCATATTGCATTGATTCTATCCAGCTATGATCTGACATGGCTTCTTTAATGTTCTTTGGTTTAAGGGTGCTGACGGTTAATGCATACATGCATAATTTAAAGTCAGTATAAAGTCTATTTCGAGTCATTACAGGTTTGGATGTGTCACCAATTACTTGTTCCAAAGGATGAGATTTTGTCTAGATATGTGTTGAGGGTTGTACTTGGTGGAACTCATGCATATTTGATGGGTCTAGAGCTGTTGTAGATCACTCAGCTTCCTCAAAGTTTGGAGCATCATATGGAATAAATACCGTATTACCATTAAAATCTGCAGAGTCTTCTTGAATGAATTCATCAGCCTCATTCAAGAAGATTGGAGAAGTTTGTTCTTCGGATGTAGTTACAATGGGAGAAGCATCTTGTTCTTTAACGATGATTGAAGATGTCGAAGGTGAATCTTCATGATTATGAACTTGTTGTGCAGCGGAATTGATGGATACGTCAAAAGATCTCTTCTTAAAGTATTCTATGTACATTGGCCTGAACAAATTATCAAAATCTTCTTTAGATTGAGTATTCATGGATTCTGCCGATGAATCATCATTGATGAATCGTTGTGAAACGGATTCTAAACTTTCATGTTCAGAAGCTATTACTGTAAGCTCATCAAACTTGATATGGATGGTTTCCATAATCTTTTTGGTGTGTCGACTATATAATTGAAACTCTTTGGATGTTTTAGAATATCCAATAAAGATACCAATGTCTGCTTTAGGTTTCATTTTTCCAAGATCATCTCGGTCATTTGTTAGATAACACAATAAACCAAACACATAAAAGTACTCCACATTTGGTTTTCTGTCGTGAAGCAGTTCATATGGTGTTTTGTTGTACCTTGTATGAATTATTGACTGATTTTAAGTAAAGCAAACGGTTAAAACTGCGTCGGCCCAAAGAAATTTTGGTAATCGTAAAAAGATAAGCATTGTGCGTGCTACCTCGACAAGAGTACGATTTCGTCTTTCAACAACACCATTTTGTTAGGGTGTTTGAGCAATCAAAAATTGTTGCATGATGCCTAACTTTTCATAACGAGCCTTAAGAGTTGCATTTTTGAATTCAGTACCGTTGTCAGTTCGAATCTTGTGAACTTCGGCATTGTAATTCAATTGAACTCGAGTAATGAAAGTCTTTATGATCTCTGGAGTCTCATATTTTGTGTGAAGAAAATATACCTATGTGAATCGAGAATAATCATCAATGATCACAAGAATACACTTCTTTCTGTTGATCGATGCTACCCGCACTGGTCCGCATAAATCCATATAGAGCAATTCCAACTTGGAATAATTACTTGGAACCACTTTAGTGGATGTGAAGATTTCTTGATTTTTCCTCGCTCACATGCTAAACACATGCGATCTTTACTGTATTTGAATTTAGGAAGACCATCAACCAAATCGTGTTTGGTAAGATCGTTTATGGTACCAAAGTTTAGATGTGAGAGTCCACGGTGCCATAACTATGACTTTATTGAAGTGGCTTTGGAGAGAAGACAAACAGGTGCAGAAACAGCCATATCTGAAATGGAGATAGCATACAAATTGGATTCGCGAGCTCCTGTAAGTAAATCATCTCCTTCCAGATTTCAAACATAGCATGTGTTGGAGCAAAAGCAACTTCTAGATCACTGTCATAGAATTGTCCTATACTGAAGAGGTTATGTCCTAGGCCTTCAACATTATATACATGACAAACAGTAATATTGCCTTGTACATAATCGCCATAGCCTGTGATTACTGCAAAGTGATCATTTCCAAAGCGAACTGCGCCTATGAATTTCTCAACGAAATTTTTCAGCAGTGAACGATCACCAATCATATGCTTTGAACATCGACTATCAACAATCCACATAACGATTTGAACCACCTGCAACACATGAAGAAACCACATATGGACAAGAGGGCGTTTTGGCTACATATTTTTTAACGGGAACCGATGTATTAACAATGTTTCTACTATTAACAACATTCGGAGTCGTCTTAATAAGAGACCAAACAACATTTGGTTGCATTTTGTACCACTTTTTCCACATTCGACTAGTTCGTATTTGATTCTTCATGTATTTGCTAAGTGAATTATCTTGCGGAATTACTGAGATTGACTTAAACACACTAGAGACCTTATTTCTGGCACGTAAGGGAGTAACTACAGCAATCTTAGTTCTGGAAACTACGGAAGTAGTGTCTAAGGACTCAGATTGTGTAGTCTTAGTAGAAAACCTAGTCTTTGAAACTACGGGAGTAGTATCTTCAAACGCAGATTTTGCTATTCTAGTAGTGAATAAGGCTCTTCTAACTTTCGAATGCACATTCAATTTATAATTTGTAAGACATTTATCATTACTTGGAATAAGCACATTTTTAGCACATGAAACACATAATACATCTTTCGCTTCAAGAGCCTTTTAAACATCAACATCAGTTACAATCTTTCTGTTTAAAACAACATTCTTAGATGCAACATATGTCTTTTTATTTGTCTAACAAAAATGTCTACTTTCTCTGATGATTTCTTAGTGTTGGATAAGATACTATTCTTCAATGGTGAAACTCTATTCAATGGTCTTCTAATACTAGAAGTAGCACTCAGTCATGTAGAAGGTAAAACACTATTAGCTCTTTTTGTATTTGGTTCCTGTTGCTTAGTGACTTTGTATATTTCTGGTGCTATGACATTTTGGTTTGTTTCAACATCTTTCTTTTTGTTAGGTGAAGTCTATAAAGTGATTGTTTTTGACAAAACATGTTTGTTGGGAATAATTCATTCCTGACTTAGTACCGTTAGGTATATACTTAGTACCGATAGTTATAGTTAGTACTGACAGTACAAAGTGTTAAGTACTGCTCAGATAGTTAGTACCGTTAGTATAAAATAGTTAGTACCGTTTAAGAGATATGCATGAGATATTATAGGAGAAGATATGTATTATCTTTTGTGCATTTTGTAAGTCTGTTAGGGTTTATCCTTGGTCTATAAAAGGAACCCTACGGCATTAGAGAGAAGAGAACAAGAACAACTCATCTCATACAATCATATCTCATAGTTAGTAATCTGTAATCACTTTAACAGATTAATAGAAATCAAAGTTTAGTTTTTCATTGTTCTTCTTAATACTATTGTGTAGATTCCGCATATACAATAAGTATTCATAGTCAGTGTTTTCTCTATAGTCAATCTGTATTTATACAAGTTGGCTATCACCCTTAGCAGGCTGCAAAGATCTGTTCAGTTTGGGACTCACAAGTGGTATCAGAGCCTGTGAGAAACTCTGAGTAAGAAGAACAAAAACCAGTTATAAATCTCTATCTTACAAAACTAATCATGTCTGGACATTGGTTTTGTCAAACTTAGTGTTCACAAACTTAACTTTTTCAACCTTTTTTAGTTTAGCTTTTTACTCAGATATTGTTATCAAAAGATCTTGATTCTGTGCACGTACTTCTGCATATGCATGGGTCTTTTGATTAACATGCTCAATCAATTCCTTGATTTGCCTTGAGTTTGAGTTCATGTCTTTTTGATTGAATCGAAAAGTTTTTGATATTCTTTAGACCCCCCCTTTTCATCGATCCTTATCAAAGATTGTACTTGAAATCCAAAGACACGTACATTACCTCAAGCTTTTTCCATCTTAAATATTCCAAGAGGTTTCACAAACGTTTTTCAAAGAAGATTCACATTTTTGTCTTTCCTTTTCATGCTGTAATTGTAATTCAAAATCAAGACTTTGTTTTTGACATCTTTGAACATTGTTTTCAAGAATGTTTATTCGTTTTTGCATTCCCTCTTGGATTTCAATAGAGTCCCTCTGAATTTTCTCAATTTCATCTTGCACATTATTGTTGACACACTCATGACTCAACAACACACAACATTTGATTAGAGAAATGTTGAGTGATGGTACGAGCAAGTAAAATCAATGCAGAAGTAAGTGGGTCTTCAGAAGTGTTTTGTACTGCATCCCCTTGATAATCATCATCATAATCAACCACTGAAGAAGGATGTGTGACATAGTAAGGTGAGGTAGTTCTAGAAGAGGAACCCGCATGTGCCACCAACGCAAGAGGATCATGTGATTTTTCCAACTTCTTTACTCTAGATGCATTTATAAGTTTCTCAAATTGTTGAAGGTAATCAAACAAATCATCATAAGTATCCTATGTCAATATTTTTGCAAGATGAACTTGAGTGACATACTTCAGCCATTCAGGATGTAAACAATTTAGGAACTTTGTGTTAACAGTGACTTTTAGAAATATGATGCCATTTCTTTCTAGATCGTTCATTAGCTGAGCAAAATGATTGTAGACTGACACAAGTGCTTCTCCTGGTTCAGCAACGAATTAATCGAACTCATTATTGAAACGTGTTTCCCTATCAAATTTGTTTTGCACAGTTCCTCGCATTAAACGTTCAACTCTTTGCCACATGGCTTGTGCAGTTGTGCAAGCATCCACAGAGTTATATATGTCATTTGAGATAGAGATTAAAATTAACTTCATTGCTTCAATCTTAGCTTCATAGTGTTTCAAATCATCTTCTATCCTCTTCTTTTTGCATCCTTGGTTCTTCAGTTTTAGAAGGAGTGAATTCTTTAAACTCATATGGACCTTCATCAATTGCCTTGTTAAGCCACTTTCTATTTAATGAGGTGTCATTTTATACATTTTTTCGGGGTCGTTTAACCCCCTAAATCGTGTGTTTATGCCCAAAATAGGTACTTAATCTTTCCTTTTTAGGTATTTTGCATTTGGAAGACATTTGGAAGAATTACACGTGACTTGGGCTTATTTGGAGAAGAAACGGACAAGACTACGGACCTACACCTACATTGCCCAAGAATTTCTCTACTATGACTGGAGACGACGTCACCAATATAACGTGACGTCGTCACAACGAAGACCAAGACGGCGTCACTGGATCTCACAACGGCGTCAGAGTATACGACCTAGGCCATTATCTAGAATATTCTCTTTCATGACGGCGTCACGATTAAAATGCGACGCCGTCACAGCGATTTTCCTATATATACAAACCCAAAATTAGGGTTTTGAGTGTGTAACTTTAGAATAAAAAGAGGGTACGAACCCTAGTTCGTTTAGCAGCTGTTAGGGATGATTTTAGGGCCTAAAAACCCTATTGTACTTCCTCCAAATCATGTTTTAATCAAGTAAGGTTTATTTAATCATTCAATATGTCTATGTGTTGTTTGATTCATCTATGTTCTTGCTTTATTAACATGCTAGGATAAGCCTCCTATTATATTTATTTATGATTGTATGAAACCTAGAATGTAGATCTTAGTGGTGTTGCTTCTTGTGATAGATGTGCATGTTAGGTCTTAGAAAACTAGCTTTTGTCTGCATCGCTGTTGATATGTCTAGGAAAACATGATTGTGTAGAAAGGATACCATCGGGTAACAGTCTTCATACTACCTTTCCCCCTAATATGGTTGATCCACTTTTAATATATTTCACATGCACTTAGTATACCCTTGGGGGCCTTGTAATAGTTTTCATACTACCTTACTTGTGCGTTACCTTAACGAAATACTAAGTAGACGACGGGTTCGTGTAATTCTTTCATGACTTAGAAAAAAATTACTTCAGTTCATTACAAGTGTGACATGCTACAACACTGGAGACAGCAAGTTACGGGAGTAATACATCGATAATAAAACACAGTCTTTTATTATATATGTTATCACCGTAGATTAGATTTATATTTAGTTTCATTGCTAAATACCAACCAAACCTTCTTATAATCTATGTATTCTACCTGCTTTCATAAAATATAAAAAACATAAAAATTATCTTTATCTAAACCTTTAAAATTTGTTAGACCATGATCAAGCCTCCTAACCTATTCCCCGAGTGAACGATAACAACCCCCAAAAGTCTTGCCTATTAACTACTAAGCACACGATTAGGTGCTTCTGTTGGGAGTTGTAAAACTTCGTGTAGAAGTCTAACGACGACCACAACATTAGGTCACGCTAATATGTGTCTCATTCAATCATTAGCATATAAGGAATTAGTTAGAAACTTACCTAAGTTTAAGTTTGTGTTAGGAATCGAGAAAAGACTCAGTCACTTACAAAAGTGTAATAGATAGCTCGTAAGTGTAATATTTGGAAAAACTCACCAAGCTAACAGGAGTCAACATGAAGTATCTTATGTTGAGGCCATAGTGAGGTATATTAGACCCTCTCCATGCCTTGGAGAGGGTTGGTTGTTCATTTGGTTATTCACATAATACATTTTCCTTTCTTTCTCTCACTAAGTGCTACAACCCTACTTTCTCTCTCTAAACTTTCTATCTTGTTTATTGTTAAGTGATTTGATACTTCTACAATTGGTATCAGTCGCCATGGGGTGATATCGTGAGCTTGTGTGCGTTTATATCTTGATTAGATCGTTTATTTTGTTACTTTTGGTCTCGTGAAGTTCATACTCAAAACATGGATTTTTGTGCTTTAAAAAGTTGTTAAAGCTTTGTGTTTTTAAGCAAAGATATAGGCCTAAGATAACTAGTTGTGCAAGAAAAATTCAAGGTTAATCAATCAAAATGGTGTGTTTTTTGGAAATTTTTTGTGAAAAAGTAGATTTTAATTTGAAGCAAGCGAAACAT
Source organism: Tanacetum coccineum (assembly GCA_026074375.1). Lineage (NCBI taxonomy): Eukaryota > Viridiplantae > Streptophyta > Magnoliopsida > Asterales > Asteraceae > Tanacetum > Tanacetum coccineum. Next base: position 9,779 of record BQNB010091616.1, read on the forward strand.
GTTTTGAAGGTAGCGAAATATGACATGAAGCCAACGAAACATGTATTTAAGCGAAATATGTTGTGTAGCGAAATATGACAGGTTGACCTCAGCGAAATATGTCATTTCTAGGAAACGAAAATCTGCTTAATTTTTCTTAGGTCAAGCGAAATATGTCTAACCGAAATATGTTCCCAAGCGAAATATGTTTCTAAGCGATTTATGACAGGTTGTTAGTTCAAGCGAAATACGTAATTGTGTAAGACGAAACATTGTCTAATTTTTCTCTTTCAAGAGAAACATTACATCGTCATAATCCAAGCGAAACATTGCAAGCGAAATATTACAGGCGAAACATTACATTTCTTATTCAAGCGAAATATTACATCAGTCACAAAACGATTTTATTTTCTACGGTTTGTCTTACTTTGTAAAATCCCGTGAAATATTTGGATTTCTCGGTTTTAGTGAAGATTTGTAAAATCCTGTGGAATATCAATCTTATTCACCAACAACAAAAACTCTTAACACAATCTCATTTTCACTGTTCGATCTCGTCAATCATTTCACTTTTCAAATTAATTCAAGATGACTTTTAGCTATTCACTTCATTGTTGCTGGAGCTGAGACACCGTCCTCATGTTTGAAAAATCAAATGTATGATTCATGGGTAAGTCTGTATAGTCTATTCATCAAGGTTAAGAAAACATTGGTAGGATGTTGCTTGATTCATCGATAATGGTCCATTGGTTTAATCAAATGTTGAAGAACTATTGGGCAAACTAGACTAAGAAATACTGCGATCATGAAGCACTCAACTTCAATGATGATTGTGACTTGTCTAAGCAACAAATATCATTTTTATGGTCTTCCACCGATGTGTATGCACTTGTTAACCATCAAGAGGCGGCTATGCGATATTTGGGTATATAGTTAAGATTGTAAAAGAAAGGCACTGAATTATCATACCAAGAATGCGAATGCAAATTGTATAACTTGTTTGATAAGTTTGCTTATGTTCAGGGTGAAACACTGTATGAGTACTACTGGAGATTCTGTTAGCTGATCAATGACATACATACTATTGGGATGACTATGCAACAAGTTCAAGTCAATACAAAGTTTTTAAATGCTCTTCCATCAGAATGGAGCAAGTTTGTCACTGATGTGAAGTTAGCTAAGAGTTTGTATACCACCAATTATGATCAGTTGTATGCATACCTTAGTCAACATGAACGGCATGCTAATGAAGTTCGTATCACTCGTGAAAGATATCCAGATCCTCTTGCATTCGTAGCTAACTCTCCAACTTTATTCAATCCATCTTAATAACCACAACATTCAGGTTCTTTAATGTATCCACCTCCTTAACAATTGACACCAGCTTATGCATCACCCATTCATCATCAACACCATCATACTCTAGTCAATCCACAACATCCAATTTTCTCTCCACCATTCATATCTCCTTTAGTGACACCACAATCTCAAGCTGAATTTTCCCAATTGGACTCGGGTCTCGTTGTTCCTATGTTTCAACAAGGAGAAGATCCGATTGGATGCATCAACAAAGCAATGGCATTTCTGTCTGCTGTAGCATCAAGGTTTGCACCATCAAACAATCAACTCAGAATATCATCTAATCCTAGAAATCAAGCAACCATTCAAGATGGTAGAGTCACCGTTCAACAAGTTCAAGGAAGACAAAATCAGAGTTATGCTGGTACCGAAAACAGAGGAATTGCTACTACTTCAAAGGGAAATGTTGCAGCTAGTCAACCAAGAGTTGTGAAGTGTTATAACTGTCAAGGAGAAGGGCATATAGCGAGATAATGTAATCAGCCAAAAAGGCCAAGGAATGCTGCATGGTTTAAGGAGAAATTGATGTTAGCTGAAGCTCAAGAAGCGGGTCAGATATTGGATGAAGAGCAACTTTCATTTTTAGCAGACCCTGGTATATCAGAAGCTCCAGTTGCTCAGCAGACAATCCCTTAGAATTCAGCTTTCCAGACAGACGAATTAGATGCATATGACTTGGATTGTGATGACTTATCCTCGGCTAAAGCGGTTCTGATGGCATATCTTTTAAGTTGTGATCCTGAAGTTCTCTCTGAGGTACCATATTCTGATTCTTATCCGAATGATATGATTAATCAAGATGTGTAAGAGATGCAATATTTTGAACAAACACATATTGATGATTTTTTTCAAGATTAATGAGAACATATGGTAGTTATAATTCCGTACTTCAATATCGCAAGAGTCCAAGATGCGGTTTATTCAAGACTATTAATCTTCTGCACTATTGATTATTGGTGCTATCCTTAGTTGAACAAATGACTGATCACGTAGCTCACTTAGATAAGGAAAATCAGACAAATAAAATAGTAAATGAATCATTAACCGCTGAGCTTGAGAGATACAAAGAACGAATCACCATTTTTGAACAAAGACTTAATCTAGATTTGAATAAAAGGGAAAAATTAATAGATTCTTAAATAGATGATTTAATTCGCGATAAGAATTGAAAAAGTTGTTGGCTTTTAGCAAGAGATAGATACACATAAGAAACTCATTTCTTAATAATGTCAAGAAAAGGGAAGTTCTTTATCAAAAACATTAACTGTTTTCAAAACAGAGTCTAAAGAAAAAGAGTCTAAGTACATTGACAAGGAAATTGTTTTGGAAAAAAAAAATGTAACTGGAGAATATTATTTGTAAGATGTAGTGATTCTAAGCAAGCAATGGCATTTGTCTAACATTTACCAATAGTTTTTTTACGATGACTCTCACAAACAAGATCTTGCTTATCAAAATCCGTTCCATCTTAAAAAAGCTCAGCGGATTCAGCCAACATTATATGATGGTAGTGTTATTGCTAAAGAACATGCTGTGATTTCTGTGATTGATGATGAAGAGACCATTGATTTTGAAGAAGAGAGGTCGATTAAAGTTGCTTGATATAACAAATGATCCAATTTCAATAAAAAAGAAGATTAAGGGTTCTCCAATTGACTATTCAAAATTGAATAAGATTAAAGAAGATTTTGGAAAATGTTTTGTCACTCAAAACGAAGTGTCTGCAGAACAAGCTTTCTGGTTGTAAACCTTCATTCCCTTTCTGAAACACTGTTTACATCACATAGCACTGTTATAATCGACAGCTTCTTAATGAATTCCTAAGGTAAGTTTGATAAAGAAAGTTTATACCAGTAAAATATCAACTGGACATTTTGACAATGTGGTGAAAAACGAGACTAACATTGTTGTATTACTTCAAGGTTTGGGTTTTGAACATACAAAAGAATGTTTTGTAACTGAAATAATTCCATTTTAAAAGTTTTAAAAGACACATTCAATGCGTTTGATAAAACTCTTCTAGATGAAATTACTAAAGTTCAAACTGTTTTTAACCAAATGGAGGCTGCTATTGATCAGTGTTCTGTAGACAAGATCATTTTTGAAATTTGTTAGTGCAAATATTACGATATTTAATCTATACGATCTCTTTATGTTTTGGTGATGACAAACATATGATTTGTAATACGTAACTTAAAGTGAGCAAGTTACCCGTAATCACAAATTATCAATGCATACTTGCATCCACATCTCTTGACGTCTCAAGTCTACATCAACATCGATATTTGTTTGCACCCAACGTAAATCACGTAAGGTATGTACAAACAACATTAAACTTGTAGGATGATCAAAGAAATAAGTTTTTGTCTTAAACTTTATATTTTTGTAAATATAAGAAAACTATTTCTCAAAAATTATTTAGACAAATTTTTTTTATTATAAAGAAATATTTTATGTGGTAATTATTTCAAAATTCAAAATCTGGTTCTTTTCCCCCCAAAACATGTTAAACTTTCACCAGACAAGTTTGTCACCACAAAAAGACAAAAACAGGAGCGTCTATTAGGGCGGTCTCTTAAATAGGCCATCGGCCCCCTTAAATATTTGGCGGCCCCCTAATATATATGGGACCGCCGTTTCCTGACAGGCTGTATTTCAGCTCCTATAAATAGTGGGTTACCTCCAACTATTTTCAGAACCCTTTTGCACGATTTTCTTTTAGTTCTTTCTATCTCTACTAAATCTCTCTAAATCTTTGATCATTCAACTTGGTTAATGTTGTTTAAATGTGATCAAATCTTCTATCCTTTCCTCTTTTCCTCAAGTGCAAGAGAAGAACTTTCATCATCGCCAAGATACGAAGTTATGTAGTCTAGTTAGTTCATTTATAACATTTGTTACATATAGATCTAGTCCATATCTTTCATTCTTGTGTAGTTGTGTAGACCCGAATAGTGTATAAATCCGGAAGTGTTGATGTAGTGTCGGTTAGTATTTTGTTCCTCAAAATACAAGTATGGGTGATAGATTGGTTCTTGTCTAGATTTGATTCGACATTTAGTTAGTGTCAAAAAATATTGTAAAGCGACGCAGTTTTGTGTTTTAGGCCATAAAACACATGGTTTGTTTTGTTGGGCCATAAAAACATAAGGGTTTGGTTGTACCCGAAGAAGGAATGAATCTAGCTTAGTGTTGGAAAATAAAGTATAGCATTGGTATAAGGTTTTCTCCGCCGAAAGGGAGCTTGTTGATTATTGACAGCTAACTCTCGAGTTGGATACTCGCGGGAGTGAATGTAGGGCTAGAGGAGCTTCGTGATCCGAACCATTATAATTACGTGTCGAGTTTGATTTTATTTTACCTTTGCTTTTAATTAATTTATTTAATTTACCGCTTTACTTTTGTACTTGCATTGTGCTTATGATTTTGTGAATGGTTGTGTATATATTGTTAGTTAAGGTTGTGTAGTTCTTTGTACTAAATATTGTATGTGTGGTTATATTGTTAGAATATGTGCTAGCTATTGTTAACCTATTATCGACACTTCTCGTATTGCGTCAAATGGATGATCGGTAAATTGATACAATGACTTTAAAGTTTGTATAGGCAAAAAACATATTTAGCCTCTTATGGTTTCCACAATTGGTATCAGGAGCCTGTCGCCTTAGTTTTTTAACACAAAATGTTCTTAAACAATAGATGGTGAGATAATGAATCAAATTACCATTGAAGGGGGTTAATATGAATAAGTGTTTGGTTGTTTTTGATCCGTTACTAGTTTTTTTATTAAATATAACTTTGTTCTAGCTTGAAGGAAAATTTTCTCAAAAGAACTTGAAAGTGCCAACTTATGTTTGTCTATGTTGTAAGAGTAGAAATGATGTCTAAAACACGAAATTTATGTGCTGGAACAAGTTTTTAAAGTCTTATGTTCTATAGTTAAGTCACTAAATGATTTTGAAGAAGAAACGTGTTTCGGAGTCACTAGTGGCGGTCCCATAGATGTTAGGGCGGCCCCAAAATATATCTGTGGGCCGTTACCTTTATGGGGGCCGCCTGTTCGTTTCATCAGAATTTGGCAAAATTTAAAAAATCATATAAAATCAACCGTAAGTTCGTAGAAGTCATGCCACCCGCCATTTTAAAGATAATTGAGTCTACTTTCATTTAAAAGAACTTCCAATTCTTCATTCTAAACTTAAATAAGTCAGAAATGCAAAATACTACATAGTGGTCAAAAATTTGAGTTTTGTTTTAACATAAAACTTGTATTTTACATGTTTCTGTGAGTCAGGAATTTCTAATTGATATATATTTGAATAATAGTGTATTTGTCCTTTCAAAATATTAATCTTAATTAATTTTTGAAAAGGAGAGGAACTATTTTATTTTCAAATCAATCAAGCTAGTATACATTCATTATTTCTAATACACAAACTTCGACGAATATCTTAAGTGTTATGCTCGCTACAATGTTTTTGTTTGTTTACTTTTGTTTCTATTGGTTAATAGATATTAAAAGTAATTTCTTTTACTATTTATATATTGAGATAATTATATATCTAAAACATGTGCCATGTATGGCTATTTGTATGTTAATAGTTTTTTGGATTATGCTAATAGGAATTACACTGAGATTTCTTGCGTTAATGTTGCAAATTGTTTGATGCATTGGTATTTACAGGATAGAGCATATATTACAAAGTGTTACATAAACATCTTGTAGTCATTTTGAGCTGTCGTAACAATGTATGAATGATGAATTCTATAGTTTGTCATGGGTAAGGAAAAATATTGTCCTAAGATACATATTTAAAAACCTTGTCACTAATATTTCCAACACATCAACTTTTCTTCATCAAGATGTCTAAAATCTTTTCATACATATTGCAGTGTTTGTACTTGGGTTGGTTATTACAAAATAAAAAGATTGTATTCATACATTGGTAATTAAGTAAAAGTTAATAGTATTTGTGAAACTTTTGCTGGTGCTTGCCATTAGGTTCTAACACATCACACACATAATTATATTCTTTTTAGAAAACATATAGCTGTTATACAAATGATGTGTGTTGTAGTAAAATGGGTTAGAAAAAATCATTCTATACTATTAATATGTCAAAAAACTATGCATAATATGCATAAAAACAAATAGTTTTTTTCGCACACGCAAAATATATGCACGACTCTTGAAGTAAGAAATCAACTTGTCATTATTCATTCATAACCTCACATTACAACCTAGTCTTAGGATTAGTGAGCACAACACTATGAAAATCTTTATTTGTCTGCTTTTAAAAAGTGTTTCATGAGGGGTCAAAAGGATTTCAAATGTATATAAATTATCTATTCAAACTATGATTGATGTTAATTATCGAATATAAATTGAAAGTTTTTCGGTGTATGGACAAGATTTGGATTCTTATTTGTCTAGCTTTAAGATTTTATCAAGTTTAACAATAGATATTATCTTAAACCTACTATCTTTCACACTTGATTGATATGAAAATAACGGGACATCCACTTTCCAAGACGATAAGAATATGCATCGGATCATTAAACCTCCATTGTGTAGATGATGTTTACTGAGTATTACTTGTCAATAGTTGTGTTTAAAATATTTGGCAAATATATGCATATAAATACAAATGAAGTAGGATTGAACGACTTGAATGTTTTTTGTCCAAAATATTTCAAGTAATTTACGTACAATGCAATTGGTAAGTGTCATCTCAAAAATCCAAACTGTGCAAAAGACTATTATGTAACTTTGCTCAAACATTTCATAAAGCATATACTCAGCAACTCAATCTATCTTCTCATCAAAACTCTTCTTACTTCTATCTAATAATGATAATATTTCTTCCTTCAACCAAATGAAACCATTTAACCACTCTAAGGTTAGGATTAGGAAGAATTGTAACATATTCATACAAACCATTTTTGGCTTTCTTTCAATAGGTGAATCGTATGTGGACTTCTTGAATATGTAGGTGATTTTTATTCAAATGTAATTAATCTCCACTTTTCATATTAATTAAAATAGAATATGAACATGAATCGAGACTTATTGATTCTATCTAGATCACGGGAATATCAATCAAATAACCTAAAGTATTTTTCGAAATATCTACGTTGTTTAACCATCCTTGGTTTTACTTGGAAATCACAAAGTCGATTGCAAGACACAAGGATTAGTCATCAAAATTGTAATCAACACTTGCAATCGAAGATGTTTCCACTTGAGTCTAAAGTGTTCTATGTTAGGTTATTATCTATGGTTCATATTATCATGCTAAACTTAACACACTCTAAGTCAGGATTGACGACCTTATGTATTTTCTTAGGAAACTATAAGTACTCCAAAATTGATAAGGACAAAGACTTGGATGTCATTTAATGAAAAATCAAACTGAGAACCTTGTAACTTATTTAAGTTTTCTTAAAACCTAAGATCAAATCATCTCCCAAATAATGGATAAATGATCTTGCTAATTTGGCACCTCACGGATGATGGATCCTTATCTAATTTAGTCTTTGGTTTAGGTAGATCTCCTTATGGCATTAGATTTAAAACATCTTTCGTTGTCAAATTCTTGCTTAAAAGCTCTAACATAGATGTAAATCTAAACTTTAGTTATTCATTTATTTTTCAAATAAAAAAACACAAGATCTATTGAGGTAAAATAACTTAATTGGATTTCGTTCATAAATGACATGCAAAGGTGCATTCTTGGAACACTCTCAATATAGTACATACACTTATTGTCACTTTTAAGCATACTCTACGGTCCTTGTTGACTTTTTCTATTAAGGATGCACATCGGTGTAAAGCTCTCATTCAACCTTACAAATCCACACTTTGATTTGGACTTATGTGAAGCGAAATTAAAGTACGTTTCGTGAGTCATGAGTGGCATTGTATTAAAAAGCTAATACAAATTTTATCTTTGTTTCACTTATTAGACTAATATAGGAATTTCTATTTTGGTCAACATGAGAATTACTACTCTAGAGAAATCTTATTGCAACTAGAACTTCAATTTGAACCTAACGGTTTTTGAATTGTTCAAGAGTGAATTGGGGTTGTGGTATAACCCGTAAAAATGGTTGTTTTTAGCCTGAATTGAGCACCACTAGTAATAATCTCATATTCCTTCTCTAATTTGATAAATGGCTTTCCTAAATATGCCAAATATAGTTACATTGATGAACTTTGCATCTCATTAGGAGTGCACACTAAGCAAGTAGAAATTAGGTTTCTCCTTAGCCAATATAGACAACATGCACCTCACATATGTGCTTTTAAGTTTCAAGATGATAACTTGCTCCCATGTAATGCAATTATATGCCTTCATAATTATTTTGATGCTTAACGTTTATTTGCTTAGCTATTAAACTCATGTCTATTATAAAGGCGTTTATTTTTTTTAGCAATTTAGATTAAATATCTCTTAGTTTATCTATATAACACATGCTTCTAAATGATAAATGCTAACATGTTTTACATGATGATTACATTTAAAATTATGCATTGTTTTGGTTAGTAATCTGACATGGACTTACATGTTAATTGTGCACCTACACTATGTCAAGTTGATGTATGACAAATAAGGTTTAGGTGTCATATAAAGTCTTAAACATTAATTTTGTTGATTATTGTGTCGATGCATGCTTAGATAAACTTGCATGCTTATATCTATATGTCTTATACATCTATGTATATATTTTCTCATACTAGAATATCTTTCTTCGCGTCCGCGTCACTAATCTTAATTTTTTAAAAGAGTCATAAATGGTCTTAAATTTCTTGAGTCTTTCCTTCACATTTCCTTAATCATCATCTCTCTTTTCTTCCAAATTAATTCTATTGTCACAGAAAAAGGTTAGATACAAATCTAAGTCCTCCAAGTAGGTTTGACAAACTTAAATTTTCATCGAAATATTCAAGTAATCTTTAACTTGCGATCCAATGTAAAGGTCATCTCCGAAAATCCCTATTCAAGCACTTTTATACAAACATAAGTTAACATGCTCTCCTATTTCTCTTCGACGGAAAAATTCTTCTTTCGACGAAAAAACTTTCTATCTCTTTGACGAATACATTCTTTCTCTTCGATGAAAACAGTGTTTCTTTTTACGAACTCATTCTTTCTCGTTCTATGAAACATTCTTCTCTTCGAGAAAAATTCTTTCTCTTGAAGGAAAACATTCTTTCTTTTGACGAAAAACATCTGTATCTTTCTGATCACACCTCTTTCTTTCTCACTCAACACGCCCTCTAAACCATAGCGATGCTATTTGTTCCTTTTTATTTTTCGTACCCCTTTAAGATAACTTATACCTGTTATGTTCGATTGTTTATAAACATTCCAATACTGAAAAGACCACCATTCCCTTTCTTGACATTGTCAAGCTCGTGCCTTATCTTTGTTTTTTTTACTTTATTATTATATAATTATTATTATTCTTTTTGTGTACGATCACACCAAGATACGTCTCACTTTCCTTTCGGGAGAATGTCATATGAAAACATCTCCATTGAAAAAGGCCGGAGTCTGAAGATAAATCGCCGACATTCTTTCTTTAACCTCTACGGAATCGTCTAAATTGTGGTTTCTCTAGTCTAGGAATGATGGAACACTTTTCATAAATCGTTCTATTCTTTTATACTAGTCCTCGATTCTAGTTTATTTTTATTCCATGCGTGTGACACTTAAAATACTTCATAAAGTATTTTAAGTATTTTTAATTAGGAAATGCCAATTAAAAATGTCACTCCTCTCTAAAATTCTATGAAGTCTTAACTCTCCTTTCCTTTGGCGGTCCGGCGGCCCCTTAGACTATTTGGCGGCCCCAAAATATATCTGGGACCACGACAGCAGTTTGTAAGTCATTTATTTTTTTAAACCATAGCCTAACACTTTCTCTCTTTTTTGCTACGAGCTGGAGTCTACTCTACACGTAAATCTATGTCCAATTGTCTCTTTATAGATCCATGGGCTCCTTTTATCTAACACTCATAAGCTATCATTGCTTTATGTTGTTAATAGTCAAGTAAATTTATATTGAAATGGTTTATTCTCAAACACCAATTTACAAATGTCATACTCATAGATTGGGTTCTACTTCTGTAAACTCTTTTCTCACACTCGAATATGGTCTGTTCAACTTCTAAACGGTCCTCCTTCCCCTCTTTCTTCATAGTCTTCTCACTTATGATAGTAATTAAATTCTAAATAGTTCTTTTTTACTTTTGGGACATTCTTTTCACTTCTAAACGTTCTTTTCACTTTCTAATAAGTTTATCTCTCTAAGTTTCCTTCTCGGTCTAAACGGTTTCTTCTCTTTAACTAGTCTGTTACTATTTAAAATTCCTCCTATTTTCTCTCCTAACTTATTATTTCATTGAAAATATTAAGTACTTGATAATGCAATGTACTTCTTCGCTAAAACTTTCCATCTTTCTAGAAAGTGAAGAACATAAAGGAAGATGTCATCTTCAAGTTTTATTGAGTACCACATTGTTGAGTCTCTTCATTATTCTTCCACCTTGAAGAACTACCAAATATTTTTACATACCACATTTTGTTCCTAAACATTGTCAACCACAAAAAACCAACAAACCTTTGATAATTCCCAATCATCCACATTTGTCTCTGATAGGATCACATGCACATCAATGTTAGTGTAAATGTTTATATCAATCTTTTCTTTCAACCTACTGTTACATTTCCTTTTCTTTGTCTCGCTCACCTTTCACAATTTTGGTCTATGAACCATTTTCATTAACATTCAAGAGCACACCGTCTCCATCTTCATCTTATTATTATTTTTAAGTATATATTTTTGCATATTTCGCCCCAAGATCATTAAGTGGTATTGTTAACTTTTAAAGGTTCATTTCATTATTATTTTTGTGTCACCCAATAAACGAATCTCATTCTCGTTTATTAAAGTTCGATCGAATCTTATTCATTAGACATACGTCTCGAGTCTTTTTATTTTAATCATTTAGGATTGTTGATTTTGAAATAATAGTTGCATGCGTCTAGTTTCTAATTCTTTTTCAAGGTGTCATATTTTAGAATAAAAACATCTAAATGTGCATTTCTAGTTCCATGTTATATCATTGCTATATATCTATATGCATTGTCTACTAACTTTGTTTTGTAGCACACATCTATATCTTGATTCCTTGGATCCCCAAACAAGGGGGCGCATACACCAAAGGGGAGCACTTGCAAGTATTCTACTCATTTTAATCGCATCGAACTTCTTGAGCATCGATGGTAATTTATTTGATCCGTAGATCTGATTAAAGTAATATAAACGAATGTATTATAATGGGGATTGCATTATGAGAAGCGGTGAGCTAGGTGATATGTGTGTAAAGATAGCATAAAGTTGGTTTTATATCCGTTGATGATAGAAGACTTCACTGGGATGATTCAAGCTCACCTTTATAGGAAGATAAGATTGGGGATTGTCAAATACGATGAAGGGTTCATTCATACTCCAATAACTTCACACCTTACACTTTAAAATCACCCTCAACCTTAAGGTCCTCTTCTCATACTTTCAACTCATATACTTGAAGTACCTAATTTCTTTTCTTGCCTTTTTCTCTTCTATCACGACCTCCTTAAATTATCCTAGAAACTTAAACGTCTCAACTTATTTATCACATTTGTATTCTCATTCCTCCAACCTTTATACTTGGTGCTTTCCTTTTCTTCTTTCCTCCAGCCTATACATCAAAGTAACTACCTTCTTCTCTTGCCTACTTTTCACCTCTCATGACCTTTACTAAACCATCTAAGAAACACACAATCACCTTCACCTTTATATCTCATATCTTCTCATTCCTCCAACATATATACCTAAAGCACATACCCTCTTCTCATGTCTTCTTCTCAAACCTGCAATCTATATGCTCCAACCATTATCTATATAATAACTTTTTGCTTCGAAAAAAGGGAGAAAAGAAAGTGTAAATGAGTAACTTTTAAACTTTACTATGTGTTATAGTTTGCATAGTTTTTCATCATCAAAAAGAGGAAGATTGTTAGTGCAAATATTACGATATTTAATCTATACGATCTCTTTATGTTTTGGTAATGACAAACATGTGATTTGTAATACGTAACTTAAAGTGAGCAAGTTACTCATAATCACAAATTATCATTGCATACTTGCATCCACATCTCTTGACGTCTCAAGTCTACATCAACATCGACATTTGTTTGCACCCAACGTAAATTACGTAAGGTATGTACAAACAACATTAAACTTGTAGGATGATCAAAGAAATACGTTTTTGTCTTAAACTTTATATTTTTGTAAATATAAGAAAACTATTTCTCAAAAATTATTTAGACAAATTATTTTTTTATTATAAAGAAATGTTTTATGTGGTAATTATTTCAAAATTCAAAATCTGGTTCTTTCCTCCCCAAAACATGTTAAACTTTCACCAGACAAGTTTGTCACCATAAAAAGACAAAAACAGGAGCGTCTGTCGGGACGGTCCCTTAAATAGGCCGGCGGCCCCCTTAAATATCTGGTAGCCCCCTAATATATGTGGGACCACCATTTCCTGACAGGCTGTTTTTCAGCTCCTATAAATAGCGGGTCACCTCCAACTATTTTCAGAACCCTTTTGCATGATTTTCTTTTAGTTCTTTCTCTTTCTAGATCTTATAAATATTCTAAATCTTTGATATTCAACTTGGGTAATTTGTTTAAATATGATCAATCTTTATCCTCTCTCCTTTCTAAGTGCAGAGAAGAACTTTCGTCATCACAGATGATACGAGTTATGGAGTATAGTTAGTTCATTTGTAACATTTGTTAATTAGATCTAGTCCTTATCTTTTCATTATTGTAGTAGTTGTGTAGATCGGATAGTGTATAAATCTGGAAGTGTCTCTTGTATGTGTCGGTTAGTTATTTCGGTCTCAAATCCAAAGTCACATGGGGATAGATTGTTAGTTGTGGTAAACAAATTCATAGACTTATATATAATAACTTCCGTTAAGAAATTCTTTTCAAAATACTTTCAACCAAAGAGAAATATAAAGGTAAAAATCTCACAAAAGGAAAACACATATTGTAAATTTTTTATCCGGGGAAGGTATGTTCCTCGGGTCGTGTCCCATCGAAATCTGAATTGGATTATAGGATGATTCGGAATTCGAGCTTAGATTAGGTAAAGGATATTTGATTTGTTGATTACACTACAAAAATGTAATAGGCAAGTATTGAATAACAATTGACAAGCACGAAAAAGTAAATACAAAACGAATTATAAGCGAGTAAAACTGATATTTTAAAAACCTAAAACACGCTTTTAACAAAATTTATACCTAAAAATCACAAATTTAAAAAATGAATATTTTAGGAAAAAGAATTGGAAATTTTTGATCGTATCTTTGAATTTCTTTTTATGATTTTCTAAGATTTAATGATTTATCCAAAAATACAACTTTTTCTAAAAATTACACACTAATTTTTCTTTTATTTTTCAATAATTTACTAGATTTAAATGAAAATTAATGCAAAAAGAATTTTAATTTTTTCACTATTTTTTATTTTTTTTATGATTATCTAAGAATAAGCAAGATTATAAATTTATTTTAATTCCTAGAAAATAAAATTTAACGAAAAAAAATATGGAAAAATGATTTTTAGAAAACTACAAAGGTGCAGAATTTATAAAAAAAATAAAAAGCCCTAATTTCTACTTTTTATTTTTCAACTAATTGGATTTATTAAAAATCTACCCTAATTACTAATAATACTATTAATAATGAAAAGGAAAATTAAAAGAAAATAGGAAAGACAGGGTAGGAAGTGAACTAAAGGAAAGTTAAGGGTAGGCGGGCTAATTTTGTAAAATTTACACTATAGTGAAAACGATTAACCCTAATCTTTAAGAGAAGTCAAGAGACTTCACGAATTTGGCTTATTTAGCTTATTGAAAAATTGAGAATGAGCAAAAACTTAAAACTACAAAGTTGTAGTCTAGCTTAATCCTAACAACTTTAATAAAAGCAATATGAACTTTTACCCAAAGAATAAGCTGAAAATTAAGCAACTAGGTTGCTGTCACAGTAAGTGCTAGTTTAATAAGATTTTTGGACTTTTTAGGATTTTTGGTTATTGTGAGAAAGTCTTTAATACTTGATAAAAACTGCACTAAAAGATGCTTTTATTGAAGTAAGATGTGCTTAAAGGAATTCTAAACTTTTAATATCCTAGTGTTTAAACAATTTAGAAGAAAACTAAGAATGGAAACGGCTATGTATTTGGAACAGTTATTTAGATTCTTTTTTAAATAAGCTTAACAAGCTTATTTGTGGCTAAGGTGCCTGATATTTTTGGAATAAGCCCAAACTATTCTTACTTCTAATCAACCTAGGTAAATGGCTTTGTAAAATCTAAAGGAAATGAGAAATTTCAAAGAGGGAAATGGCCAATATTATGCTGACATTGAAGAGTGACTTGATGGTGCAATGTTGCGCTGATGCAAAATGGTAATGCACTTGAAGTTGAACTAAACTTTGATTGGCCTATTTCTTTCACCTAATGAATCTAGAACAGCACAACACAACTTAACTCTAAAATGTTTTTTATAGCTAAAATCCTAAAATTCTTTTAGCTCTAATTTGCCCATGGTGCTGGCAAGGGATTTTAGAACCTAAACCTTTGGATTTAACCACCTAAAACTTATAAAAGCTGTTTAAAACTTGCTAAAACACCCTAACTCAACTTGTTGACAAGTTTTGACAAAGTTTCTTTGACTTATTGAGTCAAATACAGCCTTAACCAAACACTCCCTTATGTAAACTGTCTAAACTACTTTATAACTAAAATCTATTTTAAAACTAAAACTGCTTAAATCTTTTATCTACTCTTACTATAACTAAGTTAAATGAGCTATCTAAACTCTAATAGTACTAGCTTATGTAGAAAAATAAGCTAGTTACTCACCTAGAATACTTATCACTTACTATGACAGAAACTCAAGTTATGAATACCTAATGGATTTTAACTAAAACAACTTAAGGCATTAAAAACTCTAAACTAAATGAGTAATTTTGACGATGGTTAAGCACTTACAAAGATAAGCTAATAAGCTAAAGTGAATAAGCTAAAGAAATGCTAGGATGAAATATAGAGAATTAAACCTGTGAATTGAAGTATCTTCACACTAAGCTATCCAAGAGTAGAAGCTTAGTGTTCCTAATGGCTTCCAAAGCCTCTAAACCTTGAGCTATAAGCTCAATAAGCTATTAAAAGCTTATTTCTCCTTGTGAACCTCCAACTTGAGACTTATGAATTCAAGTTATCATTTTAAGTTGTAAATGAGTTAAACTAATCAAATGAAAACTTAAACAATAGAATTTGACTAGAGTTGAGCTTATTAAAAGCAATAAGCTCAAATGAGCTTATTTAAAGCTTATTTGCTAAATTCGGATTAGAAATGAAATCAAAGTGAACAATTAGCTTGTAAATTGAATGAGATTAATAGAATTGTAAAGTACAAGTTGAAAAGAAAAGATTACAAGAGCTTAAAAGCTTAATTGCTTAAATTGAAAACTTAAATTGCTTAAAAACGAAAATTACAAAGTAAAAGTTTAAGACAGAAAATTAACTACTGAAAAATGAACTCCTAGACTTCTATTTATAGAGGAGGGGTGAAGAGAGGGAAAGGATTCTAGAATGCTCCATCCAATCTCATCCGTTTGATCATTTGAGCTTATTTGTGGCCGTTTGATGGATTTAGTGAGGTGTTCGATCCAATAGGGGCTTGCCACGTGTTTAATTGTGATTGGTGAAGAGTTTATGAACGAATTGAGGGTTTAAAAGGGAGCGGGGCTGTGAAAAATGCGGGATTGGGTTGTGTAGGCTTTTGGCGGGAAATGCTGTTGGGGTGGTTAGGGGATGCGAATTAAGCGGGTTGTTTGTTTAAAAGTATGGGATAATGGCAAAACAAGTCCTTGTGTTCTGTCCGCCCAATTGTAGTGTAAAACAAGGTTTGGAATTGTCAATTTCGGTCCTTGTGTTCTTTATTCCCTTTTCTTCTTTAATAAACATCTTTCCCCTTTTGTCAAATTAAGTCCTTGAACTTCAATCTTCTAAAATAGCCTTTGAAACTTTAAGAACTTGTCATAGTTGGTCCCTTGACTTCATTGTTTCTTCTTTTGACTGTCTTTCTTTCTATTTTTGACTGTGTCGGGCTGATCCGGCTTGATCTCTGGCTGATTTCTCACTCTTGCTCTTGACTCTTTGTCTTTTTCCCGTTTCTTGTCGGTTTTTGATCGTTTTTGCTTCTTTTTGTCTTTTCAATCCTTACCTGCACAATTGGACACAAAAGCACACATTTTCTATTCTTTTGGCATTTATTTGGCTTTTATTTGGCAAAATCCCGGGTAAATTAGATGTACAATTAAGCAAATATCACCCGCCCTTTTTTATAACTAAGTACGGGGTAAAATTCAGTTGGACTTTGCCCTCTTGGCAATTTCAGTCCCTTTCTTTGTGATTCCATTTCTAGTTATAAATAACTTTGGAAATTATCAAGATTGGTCCTTGTGGATGTTATAAAAGGATTTTAGCTAAGGTTTGGGCTGAGGCTTGGCTTCTGCTTTGGATCTTTGGCTTCTTTTTGTACTCTTCTGATTCTCGTGTCCGTGTTTGCTTAAT
>BQNB010091617.1:0-25919 GCA_026074375.1 Tanacetum coccineum
CTTCTACCAGTACTAACTATTACACTAGCAGAACTAACTATAATACTAACATAATTAATTATGTTATACAAAATTCCTAACACTCAGGAAGAAGCTACCGTTCTTAGGGATCTAGTTGAACATGTTCAATCAAAATATCCACTAGATCAATCCCTAAAATCTGCCTATAGGTATGTTAAACTCGTTCAGGAGTTGCTTACGAACATCAATAAAACCTGCCCTAGTGTCAACAATACTGATGAAAAATTAGTGGTTGTGACCCCAAAGAACAAGAAAAAAAGAGTTAGATTCATTGAGCCCGTCACATCCTCAAGAAACACAATCACAGAAATAACCTCAACATCAAACCAAGTTTCTAACAAACCTATGTTGTCTTCTACAGGAGTAAAACTGTCTACTAGTGCTAGCGGATCACAGCCTTCAGGCAATACAAAGAAAGATAAGATTCGGCAAACACCAAGCAGTACTCAGATGAATAAAGTAGAAGCGTGCCCTAGGAAAGTTTAATCTAGTTTCAAAAATAAAGATTATGTTGTTCAACCTAAAGGAACTGCTCATGTGCAGCATTCCAAGCGTAATGTGAATTCTGAACTTAAATGTGTTAAGTGTAATAGTTGCATGTTTTCTGATAATCATGATTTGTGTGTTCTTGATTTTATCAATAATGTGAATGCTCGTAAAGAATCTAAATTTGTTAACAAAAGTTCAAAGAGAAAAGTTTGGAAACCAACAGGAAAGGTGTTTTCAAATATTGGATACATCTGGAGACCTACGGGTCGAACCTTCACTATAGTAGGAAATGTGTGCCCTTTAACTAGGATTACCACAACTACTGAAGTACCCCTTAGGAAATCAACTGCTCTAGATAATGAAACATCTAAACCTGTCGTAACATTAGTTTACTCACGGAAACCTAGAAAATCTTAAACTAGTGTTCCTGTTAGCAAATCTACGATTTTTAATCTTTATCTGCTAACAAAAAGGAACCCAGTCAATCTTGGGGATCCAAAGTTTCCAATGTTCCATCTTCCTCTCTTGATGAATGCAGGTCGTTCAAATTGTTCTCTAGTATTTGGACTCCGGCTGTTCCAAGCATATGACCGGAGATCGCTCTCAGCTCACCAATTTCGTCAATAAGTTTTTTGGTATAGTTAAATTCAGAAATGATCACATGGAAAAGATATTGGGTTATGGTGATTATCAGATTGGGAATGTTACGATATCAAGGGTTTACTATGTGGAAGGACTTGGACACAACTTATTCTCCATTGGGCAATTTTGTGATTCGAACCTTGAAGTTGCTTTTCGTCAACACACCTGCTTCATTCGTAATTTAGAAAGTGTTGATTTATTGACTGGATCTCGAGGCAACAATCTGTACACTCTGTCTCTTGGAGTTATGATGGCATCCTCTCCCATATGTCTCTTGTCAAAGGCCTCAAAGACTAAGTCCTGGCTATGGCACCGACATCTGTCTCATTTAAACATTGGTGCAAATAACCCTTTAGCTAGACACGGTCTTGTTTGTGGTCTCCCTAAGCTTAAATTTGAAAAGGACCATCTGTGTTCTGCTTGTGCAATGGGCAAAAGCAAGAAGAAACCTCACAAACCTAAATCTAAAGACACCAACCAAGAGAAACTTTATCCTTTGCACATGGATCTTTGTGGTCTAATTCGTGTCACAAGTGTTAATGGAAAGAAGTACATCCTCGTCATTGTTGATGATTACTCTCGATTCGCATGGGTTAAATGTTAGAATGTCAAAAGATGAAGCTCCATTAATTTATAATCAAGTTTTTTTCTCAAGATGATCCAAGTGCGGCTTCAAGTTACTGTCCGAAGAATATCAAAACAGATAATGGAACTGAATTTGTTAATCAAACTTTGCGTGAATATTATGAGAAGGTTGACATCTCTCATGAAACATCTGTTGCTCGCTCTCCACAGCAAAATGGTGTCGTTGAAAGACGGAATCATACGCTAATTGAAGCTGTTCGCACAATGTTAATTTATGCAAAAGCTCAATTATTTTTATGGGCAAAAGCAGTTGCTACTGCATGTTATATCCAAAATCGTTCCATCGTACGTCTTCGTCACAGCAAAACACCATATGAGCTTTTACATGACAAACCTCTTGACTTATCAATTTTCCATGTATTTGGTGCACTTTGCTATCTGACAAATGATAGTGAGAAGTTGGGTAAGTTACAACCAAAAGCTGATATTGGTATTTTCATTGGCTATGCACCCACAAAGAAAGCATTTCGAATTTACAACCGACATACCAGATGAATCATTGAGACAATTCATGCAGATTTTGATGAGCTGACTGCAATGGCTTCTGAACATAGCAGTTCAGGACCCGCACTTCATGAAATGACTCATGCAACAATCAGTTCAGGACTCGTGCCAAACCCTCCTCCTTCAACTCTGTTTGTACCACCTTCAAGAAGTGATTGGGATCTTTTATTTCAACCGCTGTTTGATGAATTACTCACTCCTCCACCCAGTGTTGATTACCCAACCCCTGAAGTCGTTGCTCCAATTCATGAAGTAGTAGCTCTAGTTCCTGTTGTATCAACCGGTTTACCTTCTTCAACAAATGTTGACCAAGATGCACCATCACCAAGTGACTCTCAAACAACACCCGAAACTCAACCTCCCGTCATTCCTAACGATGTTGAAGAAGACAATCATGATATTGAAGTTGCACATATGGGTAATGATCCGTACTTTGGTATCCCAATTCCAGAAATTCATTCTGATCAATCTTCATCATCGGATTTTATTCATACAATTGTGCATCCTGATCACCAAATTTCTGAACACAATAGCAAATGGACTAAGGATCACCCACTTGAAAATATAATCGGTGAACTCGCTAGACCAGTTTCCACAAGGCTGCAATTACATGAGCAAGCTCTTTTCTGTTATTACGATGCTTTTCTCACTGCTGTTGAACCTAAGACGTATAAAGATGCTTTGACTCAATCCTGCTGGATCGAAGCAATGCAAGAAGAACTCAATGAGTTCGAACGCCTTGGAGTATAGGAGCTCGTACCCCGACCAGATAAAGTTATGGTTATTACTTTGTTACTTGAATGTATCTACCAAGTAAAGATAGACAACACTGGGAGGTTTTTCAAAAGAACAAGGCTCGATTAGTGGCATCGTTGATACCATGTCAAGAAGAGAATTGATTTTATGAGCGGATGGATATTTGGAATGGGCTCCGGTTTGGCAAGATTAGAAGGCTCAAAATAATTTTTCTCGCATTTGCCCCGCTCACATGAACATGGTCGACTACCAAATGATTTTAAGACTGCATTTCTGAATGGTAATTTGCGTGGAAGAGGTTTATGTTAGCCAGCCGGATGGTTTTGTGGATCCAGATAACCCCAATTACGTGTACAAGCTAAAGAAAGCTCTTTATGAGTTGAAACAAGCACCACGTGCGTGGTATGACATGTTGTCTTCATTCATGATATACCAAGACCTCTACAAATGCTCAGTGGATCCTACACTTTTCATCCTAAGGAAGGCAAGGAATTACTTCTGGTATCAGTAAAATGTCGATGATATATTCCTATGCATAACATCCACACTTGAACTTTGAGACTATTTGCTAAAATCATGTGTTCAAATTTAAGATTGTCAATGATGGGAAAATATCATTCTTCTAAGGATTACAGATTTATCAAATCCCGAGAGCAACTTTATTAACCATAAGACAAAAATGGGCCTATTAATCATTAAAGGAAATACGGTTTTGATTCTTGTGACCCAGTGGATTCTCCCATGTGGAGAAGTCCAAACTGATGAGGATAAAGAAGTGGAAAGCCATTGCACCATCACACTAACGTGGTAAGATATAGCAACCCTCCTTTATCACACAGCCAGTAGAGCCTACCTTATAATTTGCTATAATGCGTGTGTGCCCGGTATCAGGCTCGCCACGAAAAGCCATCTTACAATTGGTTAAAAGGAATCTTTTGGTAACTAAGCGGACCGTCAATCGAGGACATAGGTATCCTGAAGGATTCTTCAAATGCACTAATAGCATTTGGCAGATGCGTATTATGCTGGTTGTCAAGATACACTCATAGCACATCTGTATATGCAGTTCTGGAGATAGACTGTTAGTTGGTCATCAAAAAGCAAAAAGAGTTGCGCTATCAGTACGGAAACTGAATATATTGCTATGTTCGGGATGTTGTGCACAAATTCATTGGATGAGAACACAGCTTTCCGACATGGCCTTGGATTCAATAAAATTCAATGTACTGTGATAACAAAAGCGTATTGTCTTAAGTTTAGCAACAATTTTTCAACATTTTCAGGTCGAAGCATATAGACATCAGATTTCACTTTATCAAGGAGCATGTTGAGAATGGGGTGATTGAACTTTACTTTGTCAATACGGAGTATCAACTGGCGGACATCTTCACAAAAGCCCTTGCAAGAGAAAGAATTGAATTTCTTATCAACAAGCTAGGAATGCGGAGTTTTACGCCGGAGACTCTGAAACAATTGGCAGATGAAGTTGATGAATAGTGGTGGTACCTATCAAATATCCTTATAATAAGTATAAATATTAACACCATAAAAACCAAAAACATTTTCCATTTTTATTAAATTTTATAAAAACCAAAATACAAAAATATAAAATTCATAAAACCAAATGAAAAAATAATTTTAAAAAAAAATGATAAAATAATAAAAAGAGGTAAAAAATGTGCATGTCATCTTAAAATATGATAACATTTACGGTCTTAGAAATGTCATTCAATAATGATACGAAGCCTGTAATAAAGTTCGAGCATAAGTTCTAAATGTTTTCAAAACATGTCATTGGCTTGCTATTATTTGAGAAAGTCAACTAGTTCATCATCTTAAAGCAATATTTCAAAAAGAAAACTTGACCTCATAACGGGAATTTATTCTCAGACATGGTCTACTTTATGACCATGCAAAGGCTTGTGATTACGTTGCATCACAACTCGTGCTTGCGATATTCCCATAAGTGTACGTGTCAGTGCACTTATGTGTTAAAATAAGAGAAATCTTATTTTGGTATTTGTTTTTTTCAAAGATATAGCATTTCCTCATCAGAAAATGCTTTTTCAAAGACATTCGACTTCTCAAACAACGACTACAGCTCTTTAAATAGAAAACGGGTCATTGTTTGAGGGGGAGAAAATTCAAACATCTTCCATCATAAAGAAAAATGCTAAAAGGGAAAAGTTTTTCTTTTAAACACTAACAGAATATCAATCTTGAGAAAGTGAATTACCTCTAGCCTATTGAGTGCCTTAAGTTATGTGTTTATGCCTCTAGGGAATATTTTGCAAAACTAAGTCTATAGGTATGATAGTATAAACATTAGGGACTAATTGTGCTATTTGTTTATCTTGTATATGCCTTATAAAACTTATCTATGCAAAATAAAAGGGTATTGAAACTTAAGGGGCCAAATGTGTTAAAAACCATAATTGTTTTATAACCACCCACCCAACCCGTCACTATTCACACACAAACACACACTTAAGAAAAAGTTTTTCATCCCTCTCATTCTACTCGATCGCCACTCCTAAGCTAACCATTTCAGATTCATTTCGTGCGTTAAGGTATAAAAGAAAATGTTGTTCCACTACACCTAAACACTCATGACGCACAAAGAATTGGTGTTTCATCCAAGTTTGACCCCGAAATCCCAATCTCAAATTATGTATCTTGAAAAATCAAAGTGGTTAAAACTCAAATTAATGAGAGGGGTTTTGTAGTATAGGTGTGCCTAGCAACTCTTTTAGAAAACAGGTTGATGATTATAGTTATCATTAGCTTATGTTCTTGATAATTTTTGATGCGAAAATTTTTAAGGTATTTTGAGTTTCTATGGGAATATGTTCAAGGGTTTTGTGTGGGAATGTATTTTAAACCTTACTTGACTATGTTTGCATGATCATTCTCTCGCACCATTGTTTGTGATTCATTGAGTGTAACGTGCAAAGTTGATATACATGGTCTTTTTATATCACCTTGTCCGTGTTATGGCTTGCAATGTTGTTATCTTAATGTCCTCAATGATAGCTTAATCATATGTATGCTAATGAAACATGTATGAGTGCCTAAAATGACTTGTTTGTGAAATGATGTAAAATGAACCAAATAACTCACTATCTTTGGAACCGAACAACATGAATTATTTGTGAACCAAACAACTTATTCTGTTAGTTGGAACTGAACAACTAGTTGTAGTAGGAACCGAACAACTAGTTGTAGTAGGAACCGAACAACTGTCTTGACAGTAGAAACCGAACAACTGTATTTATAGAAGGAACCGAACAACTGTATTGTAGTAGAAACCGAACAACTGTCTTGACAAGAAGAAACCGAACAACTGTCTTGACATTAGAAACCGAACAACTGTATTTATAGAAGGAACCGAACAACTGTATTGTAGTAGGAACCGAACAACTGTCTTGACAAGAAGAAACCGAACAGCTGTATTAATAGTAGAAACCAAACAACTTTGAAGTTACTTGGAACCGAACAACGTATGTGCTAATAGGAACCGAACAACCAGATTCTTAAGGAACCGAACAACTCATCGTTATTAAGGAACCGAACAACCTGATTCGTTAAGGAACAGAACAACTAGTTTATACAGGACCCGAACAACAAGTCTTTCCTTAGAAATCATTTTTGCTTTCAAAGACCCAATAACCATTTAGATCAAATATTCATTTTAAAAGGCATTTTAAAAATCACTTAATTAGGGAGTTAATTAAAATTGCTTAATTATACACTCTAAAAACAAGTTAAGATATGGCCTTAAGGTTGTTCATTTTTAAATGTATAGATATTCTTAATTAAGTGCAAAAAGTCTTAAAGTTCCTAAATACTAACGCTTGTTCACATCAATGAATCAACTTTACGTGCTCATTCAATAGAGTCCCTATAGTAAAATGTAATAAAAATTGATTGTACATAAAAACTATATGGTCCTATATTAGCAGAATCATGGATACTACAAGAGCTCAGCAACAGGAACTAGATGATAAGTTAGTCGCCCCTGCTTACCGTCTTAAGATAGGGAAAAGCAATCTCCGACTAAGCTCAACTCTAAAATCCAAAGAACCTACTCTTCAAGTATTCTTAGATGCTCTCAAACTCACTTCATTCTACAATGCATTTGAGATCTCTATTGATGTACCTGAAATATACATGCAAGAGTTTTGTGTTACTGTCTCCAGACATCATTCTTCACTTCATTTCAAGTTGAATGGCAAAAGTCATACTGTTAATCTGACAACTTCAGAGATATACTCAAGATTTGCCCTAAACTCCCCTGGTCAGAAAATTGAAAACCTCCACTCAGGAATGACATTCTATCTTTTATTAGAGAACGCTTGGACACATGGTTGAGATCAAGTTCTTGTCTGACGTCAATGTCAATCACATGCATCAACCTTGGAGATCATTTGCTGCCATAATCAACAAGTGTCTTAGTGGAAAAACTACAGCTCTAGAAAGTCTTCGCCTGTCGCGTGCCCAAATCTTTTGGGGCATGTATCATAACAAGAGTTTGACTATGTCATACTATTTCGGGAAACTTGATGATTCAAGTGGAGATCAAGAACTTAAGAGAACATGACATGAAATATCCACGCTACACCAAGTCATTGTCGACTACTTCATGGCAAAGGAACAAGCAATACTAAGGAGGAACAAGATGTTTTGGCATCATGACATGGATGACTTCATGTTTACCACTGTAAGAGTCATTTCTAAACATCAGGATACACAAGTATACGGTGCTATTCTCCCTCAGCACTTGACCAATCAAGCCATGTTGGAGTCTGAAGCCTACATGACTTACCGAGCCTATGCTACTGGTGAAAAGACACCAAAACCAAAAACCACAAAGAAGAAAGCTGATTCTGAAGCATATTCCAAGACGAAGACTACTCAAGCTACTAAAGAAAAAGAATCAAGTCTTTGGCTAGGGGAGATAAAGCTGCCAAGAAGAAGCAACCCGCAGAGACATCTATGGACAAAGGTCTCACAATGTTATCTGATGTTGCTTTAACAGAAGCTGAGCAACTGAAGCTGGTCATTGAAAGAAGCAAGATACAGACTCACATCTCACGCCAGTGGTTTAGGTGCAGATGAAGGAACTGGTGATATACCAGGGGTTCCTGATGTACTAACATATGGATCCGATTGACGAACAAACTCTTGGAAGTCTAGTGAAAGAAGACGATGAAGATAAGTAAATGTGAGTGAAAAAGATGATGACAATGACGATGCTGATAATCAAGATGATGAAAATCCAGATGAGGAAAATCATGATGATGATGATGAGCAAACTGATTCTGATAATGATGGTGATGACTTTGTTCACCCTAAGTTTTCAACTCATGATGATGAAGCAAGGCAAGAAGAAATAAATGAAGAAGATAGCTTTGATCTAAGGGTTCAAACACCATCTCATGTTGAATCCACTAATGATGAAAGCAATGAAAAAAGTGATGAAGAAGTTCAAGGAACAAATACTGAGGAAGAAAATATTGTTGAAGAGGCAACACATGAGATAAGACAAAGCAAATGATCCTATACAGGACGTGAACGTTAATCTGGAGGAAAAGACATAGTGATGTATGGATTGCTTCAATTGCTTTAATGTTCAAGCAACTCAGGAAACAGAAGATACTCATGTGATACTCACTGCTCCGATCAATCCTGAAGGTCAACAGCAGAGTTCTTCTGTGTCATCTGGCTTCGTATCTAACATGCTCAACCCCAGACCAGATACAGGTATTGACTCAATATTTAACACTGAGGCAACTTCACTGGTAGATGTTCCGGTCACAACTATTGCTGAGCCACCTCTTGTGTTTGCAACAACTCTTCCTCCACCACCCACTCCTCTCATCACACATATGCAACAAACACCATTTCCCATACCAACAACAGCTCCAAGTACTTCTCTTCAAGACCTTCCAAACTTCGGTTCTTTATTCGGGTTCGACCATAGACTTAAAACTTTAGAAACCAACTTCTCTGAGTTCAAGAAAATGAACCAATTTGCTGAAGCAGTTTCTTCTATTCCCGGCATTGTTGATGCATACCTGCAAATAAGATGAATAACGTCGTTAAGACAGCTGTTCAATTGCAATCAGACAGACTCAGAGATGAAGCCCAAGCCAAAAATGAAGACTTTCTCAATAAACTTGATGACAACATAAAGAAAATAATTCAGGAACAAATCTAAGAAACAAGTTATAGGCACAAGTCTCTAAGATTATGCCAAAAATTGAGAAACAGTAAACGAACAACTCGAAGTAGTTATGACTCATTCATCCACTGAATCCAAGCCATCACTTGCTATATCTGTCAACTATCTGAAATAGAGCTAAAGATGAATTTTCTCCTTGAAAAGATAGAGAGCAATAAGATCAATCCAACAGATCTAATAACAAAAGAATCTCTACATGCAATGGTTGAAGCTTACGAAAGTGACAAGCTCATTCTGACACATATGGTGACATTGTCTCGTTTAAAAGACGCCGAGATGATGAGGATAAAAAGATGAAGAACCCTCTGCTGGATCAGACCGGGGGTCCAAGAGAATACGAGCTGGAAAAGAACCAGAGTCAACCATTTCTCCAAAGGAAAAGACATCTAAGACAACTGGCAAGTCAACATGATGGGACCAAGTTCTCAACAAAAGTCTGTCTGGCGAGATTAGCCATCATACAGAGGAGCCAATGCACACCGACAAGGATTTGGAAGAACCCGCACATCAAGAGTTTGATATAGGAGCTACTGAAGAACAATCTGATGAAGAGACATCTCAGCCTCCTGATTGGTTTCAAAAACCAGCCAATATTCCTTCTCCTGATCATGATTGGAATAAGACTTTGCCTAAGCTACTCATGGTCCTGTTCAAGCCAGGCTAAGCCTTTAGCCCAGTGGGAAGATCTACGCAAGTCAATTAATGAGTTGATGGACACTCCTCTTGACTTCTCAGCATTCGTGATGAATTGGCTTAAAGTTGATAACCTAACTCTAGAATTATTAGTCGGTCTAACATTTAAGCTGATGAAAGGATCATGCAAGAGCCTGGTGGAGCTCGAGTATCTCTTTGAAGAAGTCTACAAGGCAACAACTGATCAATTGGACTGGAACAACCATGAAGGTCAGCAATATCTACATGATCTGCAAAAGCCACTACCATTATACCTAATTCTCGGTCGCCGTATCCTAACTTTGATCACTTCAATCAACATCGACCTTGCATATCTAAGTGGTGGTGTAGCAGCTGAAAATAAGCAACTTTATTACAAAGACCAATTCTGGCAGATTAGGGCACATCAAATGGATTGAAGAATTTGGTCCCCAATCAGAATGAGAGTCAAGTGCCGGTTTACTACGACACACACGGCCCCTCTAGGAATCTCACATTGGGGACGAAAACGACAACAATTCTATGGATTTGTGGCTAACAGGGAATCTGCTAGAGATGTCTACTCCAAACTCAGAATCATTGCTGTCACAAAGCTTGAAATAGTCGAATGGCATAACTACAAGCATCTTTATTGGATCATTGTTCGTAGGGATGATGATAAGCTATACAAGTTCAAAGAAGGCGATTCAACAGCTTCGCATACAAATATCGAAGACATGCTGCCTATCATCTTGTTCAAGGCAAGTTGACAAATCTCATCGTTGAAGAACGCCTAGCTTTTAATGTCTCCTTGAGAATGTTCACAAGAAGCATTGTCATCCAAAGGCGTGTGGAAGATCTTCAATTAGGTGTCAAAAGTTACCAAAAGAAGCTCAACTCACAAAGCCGATACGTAAAATATACAAGATATTGAAAAGAAGGGACGCTTACACAACAAACACCAATCTAGAGGCTTCATTTACCATAACAAAGACAAGAAGAACAGATTGATGCGCATTGATAAATTACACAAGTTTAGTGACGGTTCGCTCGATGATGTTCGGACTGCTCTTAATGATCGTCTAAAGGGAATTAGGATGCAATATCTGCCTCAGACTATCTGGAAACAACATGACAAAGAAAAAGCAAAGAGCAATAGAACCAGGCAACTGACAAACAGCTAAAGATCTAAGATTATGCGAGTATTTAGAGAAATTTGTTGGTGGGAGACCGTACAGGGTGACTTTGGGCTGCAGCAAAGACCATGTGATTTATCAATATGTCCTCATCATAAAAAGTATCATTCTCATGAATAAAACAAACATGTGCATTTGTAAATATGAGAGAAGACATTATGGTGGATATTTGAGGAGTTGCATCGAGTACAAAATTTTCAAGAAATTCTAGTAAGTTCAAAAAATTTTTAACCTTAATATACTCCAGCACTGTCTTAAATACCCTCAAAAATTGAGGGGGGGGGGGGGGGCATTAAAATGTTCCTTAATGATTGCATGTAACATTTGCCCTTCACGTTTAATCAATTGATATCTAAAATATCAAAGGATTAACTTTTTTGGATAAGGGGAG
This sequence comes from Tanacetum coccineum, assembly GCA_026074375.1. NCBI lineage: Eukaryota > Viridiplantae > Streptophyta > Magnoliopsida > Asterales > Asteraceae > Tanacetum > Tanacetum coccineum. Next base: position 11,540 of record BQNB010091617.1, read on the forward strand.
AAAATATGATTAAACTGAATCTAATTTGTATCAAATATTAAATGGTAATAAATGACTCAATTCACTCTAACCCCTTACAATGTTCTACGACCACGGTGTACATGTTTAAAAGGGGAGCATTTAGTGATGATGAAAAACTCTCAAAGTGTAAATCTTTTGATATTTTTATCAAATAACTTTGATTAACTTTTCATGAATATTTGGTTTCTGACCGGAGAAGGATTACCCAAAAGACAGACCATGTACTTAAATTTAAGAGATTATAAGGTGTTAGGCATAGGTATTAAAATCCAAGATCCAGCCAGAACCAGAGGTATCCTACCCAGGGATATCTACTAGTATGTAGAACCTCCTTAGGTAGATAACAAAAGGAGAAAAAGTGAGAATCGGAAAAGTGCCGACTGAGATGGAGCTAACACATGACCAAACCCAACAAGGGTTATTATGAAGTCTCGGTAAGCACTGAAGGGTTTAAAGAATGAAAAGAAATGTAAAGATAAAGGGTGTAAAGAAAGAAGCCCTTCATACACTTAGGCAAAAACCGGGTCAATACATAATCTGTCAGAAACACTAAGGTGCTGTCTGACATTGAAGACAATCATTGACCTAGTGACGCTATGCACAACCCTCCCTAGCCACTCAAGGTCTCTTAACAGACTCTTGTTTCATTTCTTACAAAGATTACACGCATTTCTATAAACTTTCTCACTCCAAGTTAGGTGATATTGAAAAGGTGGCAGTCTGCTCCAGCCTCCGATCACTAAAAGTAAAGTGCACAATTGAGTCTAGAGCAAAAAGAGATCATCCATAAATCTCATTAGGACACTTGTTAAAATTATGCTTGCTATCTCACACAATGTGAATAACGAGAAATATACTAAGAGTCCTACGCATTATCCTTGTGATTTTCCAGAACATCCGAGTGTATAATTCACAGTGAAGATGGAAATCCTGCTTGAGCCAACATCAAACAAGCTCATGGTAGGTGACTTGTGCGATTCTATATGAATCAAACTTGTGACAACTGGAAAGAAACGATGGTGCGATTCTATAAGAATCAAACTTGTTCCAGGTTATGAATTGACAACCGATGATGAATTTTGAAGAAAACACTCTCGATGTGTCACAAAACCACTTTAGCAAAGTGATACATCGATTGATTTTCAAATCAATTTTTTATTTCAATCGGTGAGATAGTAACTCACTGGTTCACTCTTATCGTGTTGTCTGCTTTGAGACGTTCTGATAATGAGAACATGTTGAGTTTGATGTATCTGATACGCATGTGTAAGAAAGATTCGAAACTTCAGCTAGAAATCATCAGGAGATTCTTCTAAAACTGAATCTACCTGATCAAGGTCGATATCCCTCACGAATGAAGGTTACTCCAACCAAACACGAGCGAATGACAAAGCCATATTCATCCCTCAGCTTTATTGCTAACTGTTTTAATGCATGATACTTAAAGATAGAGGTAAAGGTACCTGATTCTAGCTGACTTACAAGATTCATAACCACATGCTCATACCCGATCGACAAACATAAAGACACCATGAAAGCTCACGTACAGTTTACAAGACTTCCCTACTCTGATACCTGTACGTCCTTCTTTGAAGTGGACAAAGTATAAAGTAAAAGAATTTCAAAGAAGTTTCCCGTCCTCCAGAATACCGAACGTCTTTCTCGAAGTGACGAAGTGTTAAAGTTAAAGAATTTCAAGAAAGATGCAACATTAAAGCTTTTCAAGACAAATCAAGAAAGGTATGAGCATGTCGGTCCAGAAGTCACAAGTTCACAAGATGGCCAAGGTCACAAGATGGCAAAAAAGAGATTATGCTTGGTTGATGATCTCAAGGTGTTCAAGATCACATTCAAGACAAGCTGAGGAACAAGCTCAAGACCAAAAGTCAATGATCACTACAACAAATCAGCTAGTGTAATGATTGAAATAAAACAAGCTCAAGACTAAAGATAAAGCATAGTAATGCTAGTTTAATTTTTGTAAAAGGAGCGACCTCCCGTCGGGGGAGATTGTAAGGATACGAAAATTCCTATGAAAATGTCGGTCGCTTCCATAGATAATAGTCTTTAGCTCCGTAAGGTAATTTTTGGAAACACCCATAGTTAGTTAGCAAAGGCCTAAGGAAAAACCCATGCAAGTCAAAGCCCACTTGTACATCTGTAAGTATATAACACTCACCATGCCTTGGAGAGGTGGTTGATTGCTCATTTTTCACACAATTCAATATATGTTTTCTTTCTCTCTCTAAGTATATTCATCCAACCCTTATCTCATAACTAAAACAACTTGCGCCTCCCTCATTCCCATGTATGGTTATATATTATTCATCAACGTTTTTTTGTAAGTTTTTCATAGTTTTTGTACGTTTTGAAATCTTTTTTTTTCGCGTTATGTACGTTTTTTAAACGTTTGTGTATGTTTTTATTTGGTATGTAATAGGTTTTTATACATTTAATAAATTTTAAACGTTTTTGATACGTTTTTTTATCAGTTATGATACCATAATTATCATTTGAATGTTTTTTTTTATGTTTTATACGTTCATTTACGTATTGAACGTTAAAAAAACATATAAAAATGTCTAATAATGGAAAACGTATGAGAACGAAAAAATCATACATAATCGACAAAAACATGAAAACGTACCAAAACAGTTTTAAAAACTAAAAAATTAAACGTAAAAAAATGTACAAACATCATACCAAACCGTAAAACATATAAAAACGAAAAAAACGATATACCCCTTCAAAAACATATAAAACGGATGAAAAACGTATAAAGGTTATACACAAAAAAATGATAAAACTAATTTACAAAGGGTAAGTGTTGTTATGTATAATGAATCAATTTCGGTGAGCTGTTATGCAACATTTCTTAGTAGACACTGTGGAATCCTATAATGACTCCATAGATCATTATTAGGACTCGTCTAGGGTATGATAACAATGATTATAACACGCAGCGGAATATAAAGAACACAACCATATACTAAGTAAGTTTTCTTTATTAAACATTAATAAAGAAACTAACCACTAACTACTACACACGCTTTCTATGCGTTTAGACTCTCATTGGAGAGACTATCTATGAATGGATGCCTGTAACCTAGACGCCTACCCTCTTTTATATATAAGAGGGAGAGGTTACAAGAAACCCTAGCTTACTAATAAAGCTAACTAACTCTTACTATTAGGTCCCTCATTGTTCTTCTATCTCTATTTCTGCATGTGTGGTTATGTTAATCAACAAATATTTAAAAAAAAATTCCCAACAATCTTCCCCTAAGATGATATTACAAAACAATCTGCATGAAGAAACCAATGCAAACACAAGTCATCACATAATAAGCTGCACGTCAAGAATCTTCTTCCCCTTTTTTAATGATCTAAATAGGGGTCTTGTGTCCACACGAAAACAGCTCCCATCAAGTGATGGCAAGTAAAGATAAGTATATGAACAATAAGCTTCCCCTTAAAAGTATACTAACCATCTCTTGAATCTCGGACTTTAATTGGCTTGAAATAGTAGGTATCAATGAAACATCCAAGTGCAATAACATCCTCCTCTCTCATGTAACTATTGCCTCAGCCGGCGATCTACCTCAATCATTTGTTGCATCTCACAAAAAGGGTGAACTTGTTACATAATCGATTAAAAAGTTAATGCATCAAACGTCTTCACAATATTCTTATCTGATTTAGTGCGAACACGACAATGGATTACACCTAATATGGTTCATCGTTGGTCCCAGACCTACCTCCCCATAACCATCCATCGAAGTCTCATCGAATCTCAACAATAATAAGACTGTCTGATCCCAGATCAAAACGAGTATTTATTACCAGATACAAATGAAAATTTGTACCTCAGCTAGGATTCATCGCGATCCCAGACAAAACTCCTCCTACCAGTTGAAATAATAATGTGGTTTGGTCCCGGACCAAAACACGACATTATTATGTTATGTAATAAACGACTTGTAAACACCAAACCAAATCAATGAGAGAAACCAAGCCATAAGCATCAGTAGTATCCAAGATCCAAGGGCGTCTATGGACCTATAATATGTGTTGTCTGATATCGATCAACACTAGCAGCACAAACAAGAGAAATCGGACAACACTAGCAGCAAGAACAAACAATATCGGACAAGGCAATCCGAACAAACAGTCTACACATTTAGTGGCCAACCAATCTGTCCCAAAAAGTTGTCACTTTCTGCCAACAGTGACCAAAAAGGCTGTCACAGAACTGTCGCTAAACCTGTAGGAACCGTATAAGCACCAAGAGGAACCTATTAAGCGACCAGTAGAAACTTATAGCGACCAGCAGAAACCGAGACCAACAATCAGCAGGAACATGATGAAACCAGCAAGAACCAAGTGACCAGTAGGAATTACCGAGTGTGACCAGAACAAATGAATATGCTTACATGTACTCAGACTCAGCCCAGCAAGAAATATGGGAAGAATACAATTCCTATAAATCTGGTATATTCCACAAATCACTCAATAAAGTCAGGAAGTAATTTTGGGAAAATGATACAATACCTAACAATCAGGGATTATAATATTAAAACATAAATTCCCTCCTTTTTTCCAAACCACGACTTATCATCATAACAGCTTCCAAAACCGTGAATTCATTAACCGATCTGCAAATAATCACGTAGGGCCCACGTACATACCATATGACAATCAATCCAACCATAACACACAGACGCAGCCCATCATACAACAAACCTACACACACATCCTTTAACAACCTTTTGCGACATTTCTTTTAAACCTGCTATTTTCATGGATTTTGTAACTACGGACCACTGCTGCTATTATCACACGTACACCAGCAACCCATAAAGTAAGATAAACAGCAGAAACAAACATATAACTCATACAGATACTTTATCTCCTTCCTCCCATATGAGCGTAAATAACACATGATTTGTCACTGTTTCTGTCGCTAATCAGTCACATATCTGTTGGCAAAAACTGTCAAGATCAATCAACAATTTTTTTTTAGAAGCCATCATGTCATTACAGCGCTGCCATTAAACAAATAAGGGTTTGCATAAAAACCCCTAATTGCCCAATACGCCTTTTAATTAAAAATAAAAGAAAAATAATTTTACATGAAACCCTAATCAACCCTAGATCAAGAGGCCACGAGGCTCCAGATACAAAACTGAACATGTAGAATCCTATAAAAACTCCATAGATCGTTATAGGACTCAACCTATGGTATGAAAACAATGATTGAAACATGCAGCGGATTAAAGAGAACACAATCCATGTACTAATAAGGTTTTATTTATTAAACATTAATAAAGAAACTAACTACTAACTACTACACACGCTTTCTATGCGTTTAGACTCTCATTGGAGAACACTATGAAATGGATACATGTAACCTAGACGCCTACCCTCTTTATATAATAGAGGTGAGTATTTACAAGAAACCCAAGCTTACCTAATAAAGCTAACTAACTATTACATAGTAAGGTGCTCATATGTTACCTTCTTTCTTCATTTCTAGCTTGTGGTTTTGTATAATCATCAATCTGTAATTCCCAACAACACGACCCAAGAGGTAGGCTTAATTGTCCATGTATGTATCGTGACATAGAATAAAAGCTATATTTATCATACTTGCCATTTATCCTTTTTAAATGGTATCGTACTTGACATTGTAACCTTTTTGTATGTATCATACCTGCCATATTACAATTTTGTATCACATGACCTGCTTATTAGGACAAAACCGGTTGGGTGGGTCAAATATACCCCACAGAATAACAAAAAATGAAGAATAATGTTTAAAAATGATTTATTTTTTTAGGGTTATAAAAGAATGTTGTGTAAGTATGAAAATTATTTTAATGATTAGCTTTTTTTAGTGATCTCACAAGGTAGGGTTACCATAGGGGTACCTTATAATAGGCTCTTTTCGTCTCAGTTTGTATACAACAAGTATGGGGGGGTGGTTGCACGCGCTCGCTTCGAGACGGTCGGTGGACGTCATTTAGTAGCCGTTTGCATTTCTTGTCGTTTCGGTGGTGAATTTATTGTCAAGAAATTCTAGTATGGAAAAAAACCATATTTCTGCACCTATATGTGCGCTAAAAGCGCTATAAAAACAACATAAATGTTGTAAAAGACAGCAAACAAAGGCCGTAAAAAACGACACACAACATATCCATAATTTTGTTGTTTAAACAGCCTGAATTCTGCTGTAAAAAATAACGGTTAAACCTGTAAAAACAGCGCTCAAAAAGCGAAAAAAACTACATAAAGATGTCCAAAAAAAGGGTAAAAAAACTTCAACAGCCCATGATGGGAGACCATACAATGTAACTACTGATGCACAGTAAAAGAAAAAGAAAAACAAAAAAAAAAAAAAAAAAAAAAAAAAACCAAAAAACAAAAAAGCACCCCAAACCAACGAACAAAAATCTAAAACCCAGTGTATTTTATGTGACAGGACTCGGCGCAAACTATAGTCAAACAATAAGGTAAAATGATAGCTAATCTCATACCCATCAGATAGACATCGTTGTTATAAAGGTCGAACCGGTAAAGGAATTACAAAATCAAGTTTCCATATTCAATTGGTACTGTCACAAACACAAAGACCAAGGTGCATGAAATTCTTTGTCCACATCTCTCAACCTATCATATGAGCCATAGATTCTCTTACCGAAAACACAATTGCATGTCGCATAAATTTTATCTGGGACAAGAAGACAAAGTGGTGTTATAGATTAACGCTGCCAGTTGATCCCCCATACCTTAAATTATATTGCAGAAAACAAATAAAGTAGACATGTCAAACACCTTTAAAGTTTGCACATTTATATATTAACTCGTTTAAGTTTTTTTTTGAGATATTTATCCCACTAAGCAAAGATATTAGGCATCATATTGAACGTAAACAAAACTAAAAATACTTTCTTAAATCAATATTTAGTGATAAGTTTTTATTTATTTCTATCAAAGGAATTAATATCAAGAATATGTTCATGGGTATGTAGTTGCATATCATATCAATTATTTTATACATTAAAAATGATTTAAACCAAATCTCTGCAAGACATTTGCATAGAATTCAGAATGGCAGTAGGGTCATAGTGGAAAGGCTAACATACCTCAACATCAGCCAATGCACGGCTCCATCACCTCCTGCAGTCCAGGCACTGTGACTGTTTTCCTGCTGGAAAAAAAGATAAATGTGAAATAAGCAAATCCTAACACTACAAGTGTGTTTGTTTTAGCTTTTTTACGTACCTTATAAGCTGGAAATAATCCAAAATAAGTTTATTGACATGTTTATATATGCTTATACATCCAACCTTTTAATCATAAGCAGGTCTATAAGCTGTTGTTCTTCTTTTTACCATAAGCTACTCTTAAAAATCAATATGACCTTTTATAAGCGTATTCATCATAAATTATAAACTACTTATTAGACATAAGCTTAAAGAACACCCTCTCCATAAACTCTAATATGAAGATATAAATCTATTTGACTCAATCTGTAGATTCATTTCACTACCATGTATATAATCTATACTAAAACATAACCATATGCAAGATTGTTAAGAGACTTTTAAAAATTTATGCTAATGTTAGACAATGATCACTGTCTATCTGTGATGAGTAGTGCACCATCAGTTTGTTAAACAATAGTAGAAACAACAATTGACCACTTACTGCTTTTAAAAAAAATAATAACCTCAAAACATAGCTTATATCTAGTGGCGTTTAGATCATGGAGCATAACCAAGATACTATTCTACCCTAATCTTTTTCGCCATGTTTTCATCTCCTAGGACCACATAAAGAAAAACACAATTGACCAAAACAATTCACATTAGAAAATAGAATTCATTAATCTTTATAAAAAGTAAACCTTTTTTTGAGTTTTTCTAACAAAATACTCTGTGATTCTGTATTCGCTGATCTCTTTCTGTCTTCTTCTTGAAAATCTAACCTGGATGAACTTTTCCTCTAAATCAGTTTTTATTTTTTCGTATTTTGTTGATGTCTTTGTCACATCATCATTAATCCCTTTTTCTGCTCTTCACGAACAAAAAGTAACTGCATCATACACTCCTTGAATGCTGCATCAGCACCACGTAATATTTCCTCATCCGCTACTCGCTGTTGCGTAGCATTTTCTAGTTTTTGCTTTAATGTTAACACCTCTGTTTCGGCTTTTTCCCACCCTATATAATTTAATCAGAACAAACGAATTACAAACGCACTCATAGACTGATAAACGTAATTTTATAAATAAAGCTATAAACAAATTTAGAAAAGACCTTGAACGGCTTCTCGGGCAATGTTAACGCCATCGAGGTATTTCCTCTACTAAATGGGTGTCCAATAAACCATGCACCATTGGTGCGCACCGAATAAATCGCTACAACACAAAAGCCCAATAAGTGGGAAGGGTACCCCATGGTACCGGGTAAACTCTAGGTCACCCAATTAAAAAAGATAGCAAAATTGAAATATTAAGCGTACTTGGGCTTATAAAACCCTACAACAGCAAGCATCAATAACAGTGGACCCATTTCTAAACCATAAGAAAATGGTTATATGTTATATGCGAGTTATCAAATCATTTCTACAGTATACTATATCGCAGAATATTAGCCCAATTACTTTGGTTCACTGAACATTTTATACGTTTTTAAAGGACAAAAATGGATAAAAACTGACGAAAACGTACAAAACATGCGAAAATGTAAAAACACACGAAAACGGACGAAAACGTACAAAAACGCATGAAACGTACAAAAACAGACAAAAACGTAAAAAGCATATGAAAACATACAAGACGTGCGAAGACATATAAAACGTACAAAAACGTATTAAAACCTACAAAAATATAAACCAAGTAGAAAAGCATGCGAAAACGAGCGTAAACCGAGCGAAAAACCGTAGAAAAACGTGCGAATATGTAGAGAAACATGCAAAAACGTATGAAATGTAGGAAAACGTGTGAAAACGTACGAAAATGTATGACAACGGTTGAAAACGTACGGAAACGGATGAAAACGTAAAAAACACACGAAAACGTAAAAAAGGACGAAAACGGATGAAAACGTACGAAAACGTAAAAAAACGTACTAAAACGGACAAAAACGTAAAAAAAAGCGAGGAAATGGACGAAAACTTAAAAATACGTACGAAAACGGATGAAAACGGACGAAAATGTAAAAAACATACAAAAACGGATGAAAACGCATGAAAATGGACAAAAACGTAAAAAATCATACGAAAATAGACGAAAACATAAAATACGTACGAAAACGTATGAAAACGGACAGAAATGTAAAAAAAGGTACGAAAATGGTTGAAAACGTAAAAGTACGTACGAAACTTATAATTAACGTAAAAAATGTGCAAAAACGTATGAAAATGTAAAAAACGTAAAAAACGTATAAAAACGGATAAAACGGATGAAAACCAACTAGACCCATCTATAATATTAAAGGAGACCCAACTAGACCCAAGTTTAACCAATGGGCAAAAAAATACCCATCACATCTTTGCCCATAATACCCACTTATTCAATCCAAAACTATTGTGTTGTCCAAATAGCCCAATTAGAATAAAAGAGGATACACATTCAGCCCATGATGGTCAAAAAAAGAGTCCAAATAGCCCAAGTAAGAACATATGGGTATGATTTGTCACCTCTAATCCTGACTCACCCTGTTACAGTTTGACCAAAAAACTTTAAATGTATATCTTTTTTTTCTTTCTGAAAGAGCATGATACAACATGATTGTTACTTTACTTGGCTATGTTTTGATCCTGTTAAAGGGCGTATGGCCTTATTCCCAGATTCTGTCAAAATGTATCTTCAAGCATAACGCTTTGTGCCTAAATCTGTAAGGACATGTGACGTACATATAACATTTAACAAATGTTGTACTGTTATTATTTATAGTGTTTTAGTGAGTAGTTGCACTATGCTTAGCAATAGTAAAAAAGTTATACTTATATAAAAAGCAAACATAACAAATATACGGAATACAATTTTCTCCCAGACAACAATCAGTATGCATTGGAGCCAGTAGCAGAGCCAGGAATTATGATCACAAGGGGCATCGGGCGAAAAAATGTTTGATAGAATTACACTAGTCCTTAAACTATTCGGGTCAAATCGGCGGGTTTGATTAATGACAATAAAAACTTTCTCTGTGACATCCCTTAGTATATGCTAAATGGTTTTTAAAATAGATTTTATGTAAGTATACGCGTAAATGTTTTAAAATAGATTTTGTTTCGTAATTTTGACCATTTTTAAAAAATAAATGGATATATTACATCAAAAGACCTATAACACTAAAAGATTACAATAAAAAATTTACTACGTTAACAAAAGTCAAATGAAATTTCACATACGCACAAGTTGTATACCAGAAACTTTAAAACTTAATTTTTTTATTAATCAAAACCCTGAATTCTTAGGTTATATATTCCATGTTAATTAAAAGAACATAAAAGACAAAGAAGAGATGAAAACTAAAAAAACATACACAATTTTTAATAAAATTATAATTATAATACCATCAAAAGTAATTAAATACTATTAAATGAAAGTTTTTGTCGTTTTCTCCACGCCCAATAAACCATTACGCCAACCCCACATTCCACGTATTATCCCACATTCCAATAGATATCTTATTCTCCCAAAAAATTTCCGAAAAACCAACCCCGGAAAATGACATTTGCATAAAAAACAATATCATTTCTGGAAACCTCAGAGAGTGTTGAGGGCATTCGGGTTACTTTCATGAGGGGACAACATCTTTTTCCTAGCATTTTGACGTTTTTTCCTACATGATTTGTATGTCCGCGAGAACTTTGTTGGGGGCGACGCCCCCCGCTACCATACACATGGCTCCGCCCCTGATTGGAGCAGAAAAAGAAATTTAAATAAAAAACAAACCTCACATACAAACAAACCAATATACGATGACGGACTGACGTGTCACTTCAGACTTTTTAAAATAAATTTAAATATGTGATGTAAACAGTTGCAGTCGTAGTTAATAAATAAAAATACGCACCGTGTAAATAAAATTTTCTAGAGTTTTGCTAAGAAAAGAAAGAAAATTATTTATGTAGTAGACTTCTGTTAAGTTTTGCTATAAAGAAAATAGAAAAGAAAACTAATGATCCTTTACGCTTAAAGATAATAAATGTAAATTATAGACTTTGGTTGAACTTTGCTAAATTCGCATCACTTTCCAATTGTCTTCTAAGTAATAGTTACCGATATTACAAAGCAATGCACACGTCATAAAATGTGGATTTTACGATCCCTCTGCAATGCGTGGGCCAAAAATACTTGTTGAGATACTATGGAAAACCATTTTCATTATAAAAAGGTAATGCCCATTTACCAGAAAACCTTATGCTCAAAATCTCAGAATTTGCAAAAACTAACTTTTTCTTATCTTCTAATTCGAAAATAACCATTGTGTATATAACAACGCTAGCTTCCAAGACATGTTGTAATAACTTTAGGACACTTAAACTGCAATTTACAAACTGCTAAAACCATCAAAATCTGGGTTGTGCCAAACACTCATTTAGAAACCATATAATGCTTCATGGTAAACCCACTTGTAATTGTAACAAAACCTTTTATGGAGTGGTTATTGGATCAAAATACTTTTACACATTAATTTTTAGATGCTATTATCTTACACATGTTACTTTAACAGATATGAACATGAAAAATAAAAAATATCTCTTTCAGTCTTTGATGAAGATGTTGCATTCCTTCAGTCTTACGACTCCTAACTGTTCCGCCTAGTTCGACATATGGTGGAATAACATTTAGCGCACCACCACCCGTAACATACGTAACTGGTATCCCTGCACCAAATCTCACGTATTAGCATGAATTAGCAGACCTTGTCCATGCAAACATGATGAGGTGTCATTTTATACACTTTTTCGGGGCCATATAACCCTCTAAATCATGCAAATATGCACATATTATATGCTTAATCATATGGTATCAGGTTTTTAACACTTGGATGACATTTGGAGGAAATACACATGACTTGGGCTCATTTTGGAGAAAAACGGACCAGGGGGGGGATAAGATTACTACTCACACCAAGAAATCATGAAAGAATTGTGTATACAATGCGTGGAACGTTCGCCATCATAAAGCGACGGTGTCAGGATCTTCATCGTGACGGCGTCAAAGATCCAGCGACGACGTCAAGATCTTCATCATGACGGCGTCAGAGATCCAGCGATGGTGTTAGGATGTGGCCGACTTAAAGAGGATCTAGAATCATCCAACATGGCGACGACGTCAAGACTTCAAAGCGACGCCGTCACGTTGTTTTCACTATATATACATAATCGATTTTAGGGTTTTATGGGTGTAACTTTATATAACTTTTGGGAGACGAACCCTAGTCATTCTAGAAGCTTTTTAGTCGTATTTTAGGGCCTTCAAAACCCTATAGTAACTACCATTCAAACCTTGTTTTTAATCAAGTAAGATTGTATATCATTAATCAATTCAATATATCTATGTGATGTTTTGATTGATTTATGCCTCTTGCTTCTTTATAACAGATGTCAAGGCTAAACCCTCCTTTGTATTTACTTATGAATTACATGAAAACTTAAATGTAGAATCCATTTTAATGTTGCATATTGTGATGAATGTGCCGTTAGGCTTTAAAAACTAGCTCCATAATAATATTAAATTTGGCATATGACGTCTAAGGAAAACAGAGAGTGTTTAGAAGAATACCATCGGTAACAGTTTTTCATACTACCTTACCCCTAATATGATAGATCCCTCCATGATATTTCACATGCATTAAATATACTCTTAAAGGGCCTGTAAATAGTCTTCCTACTACCTTACTTATGCTTGCACTAACGGAATATTAAATAGACAGCGGTTCGTGTAATTCACTCATGACATTAGGAAATACTAACACATATCAACACAAGTGAGACAAAGCAACAGAATCAAGGAGAAGCAATCTGAGGAGTAGTGCATTTTTTAGGTAAATACAACCTTTTTATTATAAAAGTTAATCACTATTAGTTTAGATTGTATTTAGTTTTAATAGCTAAAACACCCAACCTCTGTTCAAAACCATGATATTTTACTTGATTTTTAAAAAATATAAAAACACAAAAAGAATCTTCTCTCAACCCTTTAGAATTATGTTAGACCGTGTTCGAGCCTTCCCAACCTATTCCCCTAGAGAACGATAACAACCCCCGAGTCTTGCCTAACTACACTACAACGGTTAGGTACTATGCCTAGAGGATTGTAAAGCTTCCTGTGAAGTCTTCACAACCTCCACATCAAAACAGTTTCAAATGTCCAAAATCATTAAATTAAATAATCATAAGCAGTAACCATATAAAACTATATGCCCAAGACCGGGATTCTAGGTCTGAGCTTAGTGCATCTCTAATTTTGACACATTAACTAATAAACAAGGTGATCTGATGTGTGTTTTATGTCAGATAGTCCAGATAAGAAAATTAGCTAGAAAAGGGAAAAAGGTGTTTCAGTTTTAACTGGAGCACTTGTATCAGTTTTCTCCTATTGAATTGATGGGTTCAGTCGTGCTTCATTTTGTCATACAAAAGCATCAAACGAAGAAACTATTTAACTATGTAATTATGTGTTAATGATATTAACTAAATAAGCGTGGTGAGTAGAGGGAACCAAATTTATCCTTTTACGTCATTCTACACATGATGTTCACGACTAAAGATGCTTTTCCAAACTTATCGCCTCCCGAAAAAAATATAAGCTCATAAAAATAAACGTATCAAACACCTTTAAGGAGATTAAAAACTTTTTGAAAACACAATATGTTATTAAGCCCTTAAATAACCTAACCCAAACACCCCTAACAACTTATTATGGATTAAAAAGTGAAATAAACTAAAAGAAAACGGTCGTGTAAAGCCTAGGCAAAACAAATTAGCTCATAAGCCTGAAAATAAGCAAAGACAAACACCCCTTATGATATATGTAAAACTGCCACCTTCATTTAAAATCAACAAGTATATACAGAATAGATTCTAATCAAGTAAAAATAAACATTCACTCATAAATGACCACAAAGTAAATAAAACCAACCTATTAAGAAGATGGGTATGTTTTTCACATGCCTAAATCCAACAACAGGTATCTTCAAATCCCTCACAATCTACTACAAACAAACCCCTGTGTATAATCGTGAAATAAACATGAACTACATAACAATAAGACATGTATAAAGTGGCTTTGGTTTTCCATTGCAGAGACTATTTAGGATTGCTTATTCTTTGTGCTTGT
>BQNB010091618.1:0-26827 GCA_026074375.1 Tanacetum coccineum
AATGAAAATTTACAACTAATTACTTGTTTACGTTTAGTTTTACATTGAACGTTTTTATATTTTGTGATCATCGAAACGTAAAGATGTGAAAGATATTAATAATGTTTTTAGGCATTATATTTCTATCAACAGAAAACCTGGATATATTCGCGTGGCAGCCATCGGACATGACAGGAGTACCGCGATCAATAGCTGAACATCGGCTCAATATCCGGGAAGGATACTCGCCCGTTCGACAAAAGAAAAGGGGCCAGGCCTCAGTACGCGTGAAAGCTATCCAAGCGGAAGTACAAAAACTAGTAGAGGCAGGGATCATGAGAGAAGTCTATTACCATGACTGGCTGTCCAATCCAGTCATTGTGAAAAAGCATGACGGTAGCTGGCGGATGTGCGTAAAAGTCCGTCATGAAAATTTTAAAGTAGCTATACATCCGAATTTCCCTAATTATGAAGTGGCAATCGGAGGGACGCTATCCCCAGAAAGACGAACGGAACTATGCACACTCCTGAAGGAAAACCTAGATATATTCGCGTGGCAGCCATCGGGCATGACAGGAGTACCGCGATCAATAGCTGAACATCGGCTCAATATCCGGGAAGGATACTCACCCGTCCGACAGAAGAAAAGGGGTCAGGCCTCGGTACGCGTGAAAGCTATCCAAGCGGAAGTACAAAAACTAGTAGAGGCAGGGATCATGAGAGAAGTCTATTACCATGACTGGCTGTCCAATCCAGTCATGGTGAAAAAGCATGACGGTAGCTGGCGGATGTGCGTAGATTTCACGAACTTAAACAAGGCCTGTCCGCAGGATTGTTACCCCCTTCCAGAAATTGACTAGACAGTCGAATCTCTCTGCGGCTACCCCTTTAAGTGCTTCTTGGACGCTTACAAATGATATCACCAGATACAGATGGCAGAGTCAGATGAAGAGAAAACGGCTTTCCACACCAGCCAAGGGGTATATTGTTACACGAAAATGCCTTTTGGTCTCAAGAACGCTGGCGCCACGTACCAGCGGCTAGTAGACAAAGCTTTTGACAGTCAGGTAGGTCAGAACATGGAAGTGTACGTTGATGACTTGGTCATTAAGAGTCACACAGAGGCGGAGATGCTAAGAGACATCGACGAAACCTTCCGCACGTTACGAAAAATAAACATGAAGCTTAACCAGTGGAAGAAATGTTCTTAGGGTACATGATTACCCCGGAAGGGATAAAACCGTGCCCCAACAAAACAGAAGTTGTACTACAACTCCCGTCTCCACGGACACTCAAGGAGGTCTAGAGCCTCAACGGGAAATTGGCGAGCCTGAATAGATTCCTCTCCAAATCAGCAGAAATGTCCTTGCCACTATTTAAAACCTTGAAGAGGTGCATTAAAAAGAGTGAATTCCATTGGACACCGGAAGCGGAACAAGCCTTCAAGCAGTTAAAGCAGCATTTGTCGGAGCTACCTCTGTTAGTAGCACCCAAACCAAAGGAGGAATTGATTATGTACCTATCCACCTCTTACGACACAATTAGTGCGGTGTTAATGACTGAAAGAGGCACGGTTCAGACACCAGTCTACTTCGTAAGCCGCGCTTTACAGGGCCACGAACTGAACTACACCCCAATGGAAAAGCTTTTCCTATCACTGGTTTTTGCCGCTAAGAGGTTGCGGAGGTATTTCCAAGCGCATCCTATTGCGGTTATTACCAACCAACCAATTAAGCAAATAATGTCACGTCCCGACGTGGCAGGACGATTACAAAAATGAAGTGTCATGCTGGGAGAACACAACATCACGTACCGCCCACGGACGTCTGTGAAAGGACAAATCCTAGCAGATTTCCTGGTAGAAAAGCCAGACGAAAATCCACCAGACACACCAGTAGTTGAAGCCCCGCAAGAACCATGGACACTATTCACTGATGGATCATCATGTGTAGATGGGTCCGGCGCTGGCTTAATACTGACAAGCCCGGAGGGAGTGGAGTTCACCTATGCGCTAAGGTTTCAGTTTACCGCTTCCAACAATGAGGCAGAGTATGAAGCACTGATAGCCAGTCTCCAGATAGCAGCACAGATGGGCGTGCGCAATGTGCACGTAAGTGTAGACTCTAAGTTGGTAGCAAACCAGGTCCTAGGGACGTACGTCGCTAAAGAAGAAAATATGATCAAGTACCTGGAGAAGGTCAAGAGCCTGGTCAGCGGCTTCGCTAGCTTTTCTATAAACCAAGTACCATGAAGTAAAAATAAGAAAGCAGATGCCTTGAGCAAAATTGCGTCAACCAGCTTTGCGCATTTATCTAAACAGGTCTTGGTTGAAATACTCAAAGACAAATCCATACAAGAAGAGGAAGTAGCAACGGTAGTAGAAGAAGAGGGAGCAACATGGATGACCCCGATAATGGAATACCTAAAAGATGGGACTCTTCCTGGTGATAGAAAGGAGGCAAGCAAACTACTCATAAAAGCCAGACAATACGAATTGATGGAAGGGATTCTCTACAGGAGGTCATTCCTAAAGCCGTGGCTAAGGTGTATCAGACCACTCTAAGCGGATTACGTGATCCGTGAAATTCATGAGGGGTCGTGCACTATGCACGCAAAACCGCGATCAGTAGTAGCTAAGGCTATGCGGCTGGGATATTATTGGCCGACCATGCATCGGTCGCGATCAGCGCAGAGATGATACAAAGTGCATACGATTGCCTCAACCATACATCGTCCTCCTGCCAAGACAACCCTCATCAGGCGATATCACCGATTCACGACCCGGTTGGTCGTTCTACAAATGGGGAATTTGTATGGCTGGTCTTTCCTGGAAGGGAGTTGGTTAAAGTAAAGTTTTTGATAGTCGAATATGGACTTATTACACGAAATGGATTAGAGCGAATAGCTGGCGACAATCACAGGATAATAGGTGAAAATTTCGTATGGTACAATATAGTATGCCGCTTGGTTTCCATGAGAAATAATCTCGGATAACGGCAAACAATTCAGTAACAATCCATTTAAATATTGGTATGATATATTGAACATCACACAGCGATTCGCCTCCGTGAAACACCCGCAGTCCAATGGACTTGTCGAAAGGGCAAACTGGGCGAAGGGAATAACAATTAGATAAAGGAACTTCCCCATGTTCTTTGGGCCCATCGCACGATGATTAAGTCAAGCCATGGTGATACCCCTTTTTCCCTGACCTATGGTGTAAAACCTAAAAATCTCAACAAGTGTAAAATTACCAAAATACCCCTAAGACAAGAAAATTACATAAAAGCATGCATAAACTTCATTTAAATGTTAGAGAAATTATAAAAAGGCAACACTGACATTATGGAAATTTAATGTAAGATTAAAATACCTTTATTATTACAAGAAAAATAAATAATATTTATGTATTAGTATATATACTTTTGACGCAATTATATATAATTATCTTATTTATACATTAAAGTAAATTAAAATTAAATTAAGATAAGTACAAAATAATTTTGGAACAGTTACAAATATGATTTTAGTCATTTGAAAGCCCTAAAAATCGTGACAATATTCCTTCTAACTATTCCCTTCTACATTTCTTATTTGGTGTTAATCTTAAAAACAAAAAAAAAAATAAACAAACGAAACCCTAATAAGCCAAAAGTGGACGGCATCATAGAATTTTTCCAAGGCAAGCACGATGTTTTATAGGGTGTTTTGAAGGTCAAGGTTGTTGGAAAATAGTGGCGGTTTGTGGAGCTGATTGGTCTCGATTGTCGGTGATTATTTTGGTATCCGAATTAAGCAACGGGTTCAATAATTCATAAAATATCAAGGATCATTCAAAAGGTATTTTTATAATCAATATTTCATAATATTAATGCGTCTATGCTTAAGAAAACAATTATCATGCATGTTATTTTGATTTTATAATTAAAACATGTCTCGAAACCCTTAATTTTTAGCTAATTTTGAAATCAGCAAAAATTATCACTTGTAAATTGATTTTTATTTTTTAATGTTTTTCATATCAATACTTATCTCATATCAATTGTTGGAACAAATTTTGGAAGAATCGAATATATATTGGGGATGTTTTCTTGTTTTCGATTTTGAATTAAGGGAAAAAAAGGAAAGAAATAATTAGGGTTAGGGTTTTGATGATTTTTCAGGTGGCATATAAATTCCAATGTTTTGGGAAATAATTATGTTTGTGAATTTGGAAAAATGTAAATTGGGTTTTGTGAATTTATAGTTAGGCCGAATTTATGATTAAATGTAAAAAGGACTTGTTTTACTTAATTTCTGAAACAATGGGGTCTGTTTTAGAATGTTATATATTTATTCTTTTCTGTATATACTAAGTTGCGGGTGGGTATAAATTTCTATTGATATTATTTGGATTTTAAAAATGCGTTAATTACATATAATAAGTTCATTGGAAAATGTAATTAATTAAAATAGAGGGACTAAACAATTGTAAATCTGGAAAAAGTGGAAGGTTTGGTTAATAATTCTGTTAGAAAGTTTGAATTTGTCATATTTGACTCTATAAGGACATGTTTTGTAAATTATGGATAATTAAAGATAATGTTTTAAATAATTTATAAACAACAAGGGCTAACTAAATATGTAAATTGTATAAATTAAGAGTTGACTTGTTATAACAGAAAATGGAAGGTATAATCTGAATTAAAAATGTTGAAACTTTGATATTTACAGTTTTAACTTGAAAAATTATTGATTTTGCATTTAAACCCTAAATATGGAAGTTGTATATTTAACCTAAAACTGTAAGGTTGGACATTTTTAAGTACCTAAACTATTCGAAATACTTAATCGCATCTCAAATTGATGAATATTATAATTTTGGGAAACTTACTAAAAATTGGAAAGTTACTAAAATAGAAAGTTACTAAAAATGGAAAAGTTACTACAAAATAGAAAAGGTACTAAATGGAAAGTTACTAAAATAGAAAGTTACTAAAATTGAAGTTACTAAAAATGGAAAGTTTAATAAATAATAGAAAGTTACTGAAAATAGATAAGTTACTAAAATGAAAGTTACTAAATAGAAAGTTACTAAAATGGAACGTTACTAAAAAATGGAAAGTTAACCTTAAATGGAATGGCTTTGTAATTCGTTTTTTCATTTCTTTAGGTCCGGTCAATGAGGGAGTAATTTTGAATTTGTGGGTGTTTTCTTTGAATTATTGCTTTGTTCAAGAGTATAGGTTTACATATATTTTATTATCTACACCTCTTTCCTTATTATGAATTAAGCATTGCTTTCGTTCGTTCCGTTATGCACGTAAGAATTCTATCCTTATGTTAGGTTTCTAGACATATTCCTCTCATAATCCTTTGATTATATATGTGATCTTGTACATTTGCTCTGAGTCTTTTTTCTTGGGATATCTTATCATGATCTTTCAATTATGTTCACATTTGACACCCTGCTATGCTACTTGGATATTTGATTTTGGCACGAACCTTTGCTATGATCCCTTTGAAATGAACTGTTGATATGACATTTGCTTTGAACCCTCTCAGTTTGGAACAAGCCATATTTGTTTTAGCCATGAAAGGTAACATGTGCCGAGTCATTGATGCAACTTTGGCATGGACTCATGTTGTGAGTGTTGATATTCTCACGCCGGCCACATTTGATATTATAGGAGGCATTTATTGAGATTTATTATTTGTTTATGGGGGAATGGATGCATCCTAGATTTGTTTTGTATTCGATGGATTATGACATTATGATTTGGATATTTGGTGACTGATGTTTGGGTGCAATCCACGTCTTTCACATTTGGAGCTCGCTACTCCATGGTTACTATGATATGATTTGTTTGGGCTTGGTAATTGGACTTGATTTGATTTTCTGATTCATCTTTACTTACAATAGTGATTTGATCCTTTTCGATTTGTCATTCCTTTATATTTGTATCGCTTTTTTTGATCATGTTATTGTGGATATCCTTTGAACTTGTATCGGCTTATCCGTTGATTTGTTTATTTGCTTTCGTATTATTATCCATTGTTCACTGGGTTTGTTAAGCTCAGCCAGGTACTTTCTTTTCTGCGGCAGGTATTAAGCTAGGAGCTTGGGTTGCTTTCAGGTTATGAGTGATGAGTGTGGACTTTACCATAGAGATCTTAGTATTGTATTTGATTTGTTTCTTTTCTTGAGACATTCGTTATTTCGTGTTATTTCGTTTGGATGATGTCTATCTTTTGAGAAATATGTACACATTTAAGTCATGGTGATTATTTTCCTTGGTTATTTATTTGAGATACTTCGTTGTTTATGCGTGTGTTATGATTATGTATGCCTTGATTGTCACACATATTTGTGAATATCTTCCACCCTTTTGGGTCGGGGCGTTACAATTTCATGGTATCAGTGCAAAAGGTTAATCATGGACGAGGTTTATGACCGTTGAGCTATAGGCTATGACTGTGAGAGTGGGTTGACATTAGTTCTTATGGTAACTCTCTCAGAAACCTAATCTGTTTTCTAGTTTGCTAATCGTTTCTCCACCCCCTTTAATTGAACGTGTAATCATTTCAACACCAATGAAGAATAATTATGCTTATTGACATGAATTATGTTAACTGCCTCTACGTTTTGATGATCGTATTCGGTCCTGCGTATTTACTTCATCATCATATGTTCGACTTTGATTGTCGGATTCTTGGCATTTGGATTGGTTGGCTTCTTAATCGATGCATAACATTTGACTGCTATGCTAGAACTGTGATCTTTGGACGTTCGCCAACCTGAATTTGTTTATCACTGGGTTCCTAACCGCTTAAGTCCGTTAAGTATTTTTCTCTCTGCTATGAAGGCACGTACCTTGATTTCTCAATAGGGTGCCAAGGTTTTCTGGATTCTGTTATGACACATCTTTGGAGGGTTCTAAATATAGAAAATTTTCTGTTGTTCGTGAATTCGCTGATGTTTTTTTCCCGGCTGAAATTCCTGGACTTCTTCGGCTAGAGAGATTGAATTTGGCATTGAGTTTAATTCATGGTGTGAACTTATTCAACCGCTCTGTCATCGCACTTATATGCACATTTGAATTGGTAAGGAGTTATGGAGGCAGTTACAGAAGATGTTGGAGAATGGCTGTTATTAGGACCCAGTGTTTCGCCGTGGGGTATGACCGGGCTATTTGTAAGTAAGAAGGTATGGGAGCATGCGCGTGTGTTTTGATTCGCGGACTTTAACCGTATTACGATTAGTAAAACGCTAAATCCTATTCAAAGGGAATCGACGACTTGTTTTGGCAACAAACAGCTATAGGGTCCAATATATTTTTCTATGATTGATATGCGATGGTTTATCAACCAGATTAGTTCGTGTGAGAGAGCAAGATATTTCAAAGACTGCTTTTAGTAAGGCGTTTTGGGCCACTACGAGTTCTTGGTACTGCCCTTCGGTCATGACAATGCTACTGACTGTTTATGGAGTTGATGAACTCCGTATTTCCTACGGAGTTACCTTGTTAAGTTAGTTATGTTTTCATCGACGACCATCATCGTTTTCTCCAAGTCTGAAGAAGAGACATGAGCGACATCTACAGATTTTGTTGGAGATTCTTAGACCAGAACGAATTGTATGCGAAGATTTTACGAAAGTGCGAGTTCTGGTTAACAAGTCGCATTTACATTGGTCTATATTGTATATCAGAATTGCATATTATGGATCCATCGAATGGTTGTATGATGTCATATCACAAATGGCCGGAGGACCTTTAATACGGTGACGGAGGTGAGTTGTTTCTGGGGGACTTGTGGCTATTACAACGTTTTGTGAGGTGTTTTCTCCCGATTAGCTTTACCTCTTACCAGCTGTATAGGAAGGATCGTGAGATGTTTCGTGTGGACGGTTATGAGCGTCAGGAGAGTTTGAGGCAATTGAAGGAGATTGGTGTTGCTCGATATTGACTCTTACATCAGGTTCAATGGTTTTCAGATTTACACGTAATGGCATAGAGAAAAGTTTTGGGTTGTGTTTGGATGCAACTATCGGGAAGGTGATCGCACTAAGCTTTAAGACAACTGAAGCCTGATGAAGTAATCTACTCCAACCCATGATCTGAGTTAGCTGCCGTGGTTTTTGCATTGAAGATCTGGAGACAAATATATGTTTGGTGATGCTATGTGATATTATTTACAGTATCATATGAGACTAAATATATTTGTACTAGCGAGAACTTAACATGAGAAAAGAGAAGATGTTTGAACTTCTAAAGTTATGGCTACTAACATCCTAGACATGTACCATCCGGGCAAGGCTAATGTAGTTGGACGCCTTAGTCAATAATCTGGGCTATGATAGCTTGTTTTTGATTCCTTATCCTTAATGATTTAGAGCGCTTTGGTTGTTGAGACGATGTAGTACGAGGGTTTCTGGTGGCTATTGGGCGGTTATCGAGGATAGAGTCTAACTCTGCTTAGATCAAGAAGCTCAAAGGGACGCCGTGAGTGGTGGTGCTATTGTGCAGAATGTTGAAAGTTGAAGACGGTAGCATACCGAGTACAGTGTTGATTGATTTGACTGTGTTAGTGTGGTTTGTAGATAGGCTATGTGTTCCTAAAGATCAGGTACTTCGCGAGAGGTTATGGAAGGATAGCATATAGTCTCTCATTTATACTATTCAGCCAGGTTCAAACAAAATGTAAGAGATTTAAACCAGTACTTTTGGTGGATGGTATTAATAGCAAGGATGTGGCTAGTTTGTATCCAAGTGTATGACTTGTATTGAACATAGAGGGCTAGTGGTTTGTTACAGCAGTTGTAGATTCCTGTGTGGAAATGGGATGAGATTTCCATGGATTTCGTTTTGGTTTGCCCTACTACTCAGAAGATATGATTGCGATTTGGGTGGTTGTTTGATCGGCCTAAACTAAGTATTCATTTCTTACCCATTCGGAACAGAAATATGGTTTGTAGTTGGCGGAGATTTTTCGACAGGGAAATCGTTTAGATGCATGTACCGATACTATTGTGTCCGAAGAGATCCGAAGTTTACGTCTCATTTTTTGGATAACGGATTTACAGAAAAGAATTTGGGAAATCGTCTTTAGTTCAGTACAAAAGAGTTTCATCCTCAAACCAAAGGTAAGGTCAGAGAGGACCATTAAGACTTTGGAGATATGTTAAAGGCTTGTGCTTTCAGAAATGGCACAGTAGCATGGGATGAATATTTGTGCTGGTGGAGTTTGCCTACAATAATCAGTTGGATGTAGCATTTAAAGCTAGCACCTTTCGGCTTTTGTATCGGTTGAAAATGTCGATGCACACTATTTGCTGGTACGACGGTTTGTCGAGAGTTTTGATTGAAGGTCCGGAATCATCGAGATTACTATGAGAATGTGGTGTTGCTAGGAGGAATTGAAGAGGTAGATCACGAAGAGAGTTCTTTTGCTGATAAGCATCGACGATGACTTAGAGTTTCAAGTTGGTAGATCGTTGTGTATCTCTGAGGTTGCGATTAGAGGAGTTTAACGTTTTGGGATCAGGCATGCTCAGTCCTCGATTCTATTGGTCCGTTTTGAGATTTTGGAAACGTTATTGGAGCGGTTTCGTATCCGTCTGGATCTTCCTCAGCATTATCGCAGGGCTCGATGTCTTTCTTGTATCTCTTTTTTTGAGGAGGATACATTATCTCCATTGCATGTTAGATCTTATCTTTTGATCAGATTCAATGTTATTGTGCTTTTGTCTGATGACTGAATCACACTTCTGGATCGGCAAGTAGAGAGTCTTGAGAAACAAATTAATTCCTTTTGTAAAGATTCTTTGAAGAATCACCCAGAGCGTGAGGCTTACCTGGGAGACCGAAGAGTTATGCCGACGCTAGTTATCCTCTTTTCTTTGTCTAGTTTCGGTATGTGTTTTCGTTTGTTTCCTCATTTACGTTTTTCATTTCAAGGTTCATTTCAATTTTCGAGGACGAAAATTATTTTTTAGAGGGGAAAGAAGTTGAAAACTTTAAATCTCAACAAGTGTAACAATTACCAAAATACCCTAAGCAGAAAGATTACATAAAAAGCATGCATAAAACTTCATTTAATTGTTTTAGAAATTATAAAAATGCATCATTATGACATTCATGAAAATTATGTAGATTTCAAAATACCTTATATATACATGAAAACTACTACAAATAATATTTATGTATTTTATATATTTTGGCGGACTTTTATATTACAATTAATTTATTCTATACACTTAAAGTTAATCATATAAACTTTAAGATAAGTACAAAATAATTTTGGCATGTTACAATATGATTTAGTCCATTTGAAAGGCCCCCTAAAATCGGCCAAATATTACCTTTTATATTGTACCTTCATAATTTTTATTTGGTTAAATCATAAAAACAAAAAAAAATAAACACACCGAAACCCTAATAAAACCAAAAGTGACGGCATAGAATTTTTCCAAGGGCAAGCACGATTTTTATAGGGTGTTTTGAAGGTCAAGGATTGTGGGAAAAATAGTGGGAGGTTTGTGGAGTGATTGGTTCGATTGTGGTGATTATTTTGGGTTCGAATTAAGCAACCGGGTTCAATAATTCATAAAATCACTAAGGATCATCAAAGGTATTTTTATAACTCATATTTCATCATATTAATTCGTCCTATGCTTAAGAAAAATTATCATGCATGTTATTTTGATTTTATAAATTAAAACATGTTCGAAACCCTAATTTTTAGCTAATTATGAATTCGACACAATTTCTCTTGTAAAATGATTTTATTTTTTCCAAGGTTTTTATTATAACCTATAACTCAGATAATTGTTGGAAAAAATTTGAGAAGGATTCTAATTTTTATTGGGGATTTATTTGTTTGCGATTTCGAAATTAAAGGTAAAGGAAACGAAATAAATTAGGGTTAGGGTTTTGATGATTTTTCCAGGTGCATTTAATGCCAATTTTGGGAAATAATTATGTTTGTGATTGAAAAAATAAATTAGGGGTTTTGTGAACTTAATTAGTTAGCGAATTATTGATTTAAAAGTATAAGGACTTGTTTTGTAATTTCTGTGAAAACAATGGGGATTCTGTTTGTAGACATGTTATTAAATTAATTATATTCTGTAATAAATAAGTTGGGGGGTATAAAATGTCATTAATTGATATACTTTTGATGTATAAAATGGTTAATTACATAAAATAAGTAATTTAGAAATTAATTAAATTAAAAAATTAATAAAAAATTAACTATAAATTTTTGGAGGGACTGACAATTGTTAAAATTCTGGAAAAGTGGAAGGTTTGTGTTATATATTTATTTATTTAAAGTATGAATTCTTGTCATATTTGAATCTATAAGGGACTTGTTATGTAATTATGATAATTAAAGATAATGTTTAATAATTAATAAACAAAAAAGGGCAAATATTGCTAATATTGTTATAAATTATGGGTTTGACTTGTACAATACAGAAATAAATGGTATAATTGAATAATTGTTAAAACTTTGATATTTAGCACTTTTAACCTTTGAAAAATGTTGATTTTGATATTAAACTCCTAAAATATGGAAAGTAGTATATTTAAAACCTACTTGTAAGGTTGGATTATTAAGTCCCTAACTATTCTAAATCTTAATTTGATCTCAAATGATGAATTTTACTAATTTTGGAACACGTACCTAAAAAATAGAAAGTTACTAAAATGAAGTTATAAAACTAGAAAGTTTACTAACATGGGAAAGGTTACTAAAAATGAAAAGTTACTAAAATAGAATAGTTAACTAAAAATGGAAAGTTTAAAATGGAAAGTTACTTAAATAGAAATTACCTAAAAATGGGAAAGATACTAATAATTAGAAAGTTAATAAAATGGGAAAGTTACTAAAATGGAAAGTATAACTTAATGTATTGTAGTAATTTCGAATTTATCATTTATTTGGTACGTTCAAAGAGGGAGTAATTTTGTATTCCTATGGCTGGTTTCTTTGATTATTGCTTTGCTTCAGATTAATGGTACGGATATTCTTATATCTACACTCGTACCATTATTATGATTTAGCATTGCTTCGTTCGTTTCGTTATTCGTACAGATATTCTAACCTTATAAATTAAGGACTATGGATGGCACATACCTTTCGCGGACATGGAACATTGCAATGAAGAAATGCTACTCTAGGCCGCAACAATACATGGAATGAACCTTCGTTGTCTTTAGGACCCTAATAAAAGTAATCCGTGTACATTTCTTAAACTATTCGTTCTTCGCGATATTAATTAAATCCGAGGTTAACAAAAACACATGCGATCTTATATTTTTAAAAAATTTCTAGTTAATTTTCTCTTTACTTTCCTTGTTACTTGTCATTCCTTGGAATGCTTGCAATATTGTGTTTATTTCCGGATGTTTATAGGATAAGTACCTAATAATTGCTTGGTGTAAGGAAGGGTTGCAACCCAGGCTGCCACGGAGTCTCGTATCTATACTCTGTGTGCCTATGACGTTGGGGATAAAGAAAGATCCCATTGGAGCATGTAGTCCGTACATTCGCCATATATATACATCAAAGATAATTAAGATATCCACTTACTAAAAGAAAAATTGTTGCCCACGGACACCCATGGGGATATTACAATCAAAGATACTAAAAATCGTACCACAAGCGGTACTACGGCTCAAGGCCAATCTAAATTATACATCGCATGAAGAGACGTGGATCTAACAAGTCTAGGAGATGACCTGCCCTCTAGAGACTCAGTCTGGGCAGCTGCCATCTTAAGCAGGATTGAAGACCCTCTGTGGGAATATCGGTGGGCACGGAAACAGGAAACCCGTCTCCAACTGGCATGATGGAGCCGAAACAACACTGTGAGTGTCGACACACAATCGGCCATTTCTTTTTCTTTTCCGCGCTTATGTTGTGCAACTACAACATCTCTTAGGAGCATTACTCTTTAATAGCCAGGGTATTTCGAGTCATGTACCCTCGGGCTACACAGGTATCTTGAGCTGGAGAAGAACTGGGGCGAAAGGATCAACGGCATGAATGAATGGAGTGTCCTCTCCAGTATCACTTTCCAAGTGTAGGGATGCCATAATTAAGTCTATGGGAGCATCCTTCATACTGTTTACTAGTTGATCGATCTAACGGTTACATTCAAGTCCTTTAGAGCTTGAAGAGCCGTGGTGACTTTAGTATCAGCCTCAGGGTCATACGCCTCAATAACTGCTAAGTCTATTTGGATATCTCCTATGCTCTATTCTATTTTGGTGTCCCTCACTTAATACTTTGGTCCTCGCGGACACGACATTAGCAAACGTCTGCCTTAATTCAATAGACTCAGCACATTTCATTACGGCTAGACGCATGTCGTGCCTGATGACCCATCGGCAACCTGCGATCACTGTCAGCATATGAGGGTACAACTCATCATCAAAGTATATGCTCAGCGCATCTAGACGCGCATCTATTTTTGCACAAGGCTTCTCCACCCTATCATCCTCATACTTCTTAAACTCCTCAAAAGCGACGTGTATTCTTTCTTCACCCATAACCTGTTCTTGAAGAGTAGACACCCACTGGGACAGTTGGTTATTACTCAATTGAATGTCTGAAAACTTGGCACGGAGGCTTTCCAACTCTCTGACTAGTTCAGCATTCTTTGCCTCCGTATCCTTCTTCATGTCAACCTCGGCCTCCAGCAGGGTCTCTAGGTTCTTCGTTTGATTACGTAGACCATGTACTTTCGTTTCCACAGCTTTGAGGGATTCGACTTCTTCGCCCAACCTTTTAATCTCCTCCTCCCTGACTTGAATCCTCTCATTACGTCTGGCTACCTGGGCTTTGGCTTTCTTCAACAACCTAACCTCTTGTTCGAACCTTAACCTCAGCTGGGAACCCAGAGCCACTTGCCGCTTCAGGTTTGTATTGTACTGGGCCAAGAAGTCAGTGTTGGGCAAATGGCGAAGCTCAGAGAAGTACCCCGGCGGCACTGTGTGATCTACCATATCTTGGCACGCCTTCGGGGTGTCTAGACGGCAATCATTGGTCACCCCCACCCGGGTTGATAAATAGCTCCGGGTGACCCTTCAACGGATGGGATAGACGTGGATTTCCTTGACTCTGGACTCTCCACAGGTAACAAGCCGGGTGCCTCTGTTGTAGCCACACCTCCAGCGGGGATCTCGGTGGCTGGGACTCTGGAAGATCTGCAATCATAGTAGAAGGCACGTTTACCTTGTTAGTATAAACATTTAGGACGTATGTACACAAAAATACGAAGTGAGGAACGATAAGATTGGCTCACTTACTGGGCAATGTCTTGCTGGGTATGCATATGTGGTTTCGCATACGACAATGGCTCCGGATCGCTTACATCTGCAGGAGTCTCTTTGGCAGCAGAGGCGAAGGTGGAGTCTGCTTCCAGTCCTATCGCGGCTAAGGATTTGCCTCCACGAATACTCTGCTCAGGGTGGACGGACGCATGGTCTTTCCTTAGTACCTTGGGCGGTGCATTTGCGTCCGCCTCATCATTACCCCTCTTACGACGTTTTTTGCGAACGAGAGACCCCAACGCGCCCGCTTCCTGCTTCAGGTCCGGTATCGGAACGACCCCCGTGGTCTGTGGATCCTCTACCGGAGGGGCTTCATTCGATACTCCAGCCTGAACCTGATCCTCAGTCCTGCTCCTCTCAGTAATTGCTGGGGGAGGATCTTCGTTGGAAAAATCAAGGGGTGATTTCTCTACGACGGAAGGAGTCCCCAAGGATTCTGATGTCCCGATCACGTCCTCCATGACAATCACACGGTTGGCAGTAGCGGTCAATAACGGCACTTCATGGGGAGCACGGGGTCGGGTCCCGGTTTTCACCTTGGTAGGATTCATAGCGCTGATCAGGTTGAACAAGTCCATTTCTGCATTCACACACAGGTTGTTAGTATACTCATTAATATTGAAAAAGTGAAAGCAGTTTATAAAGCACCTACCCCGGTCATCGTCATTGAGAAATGTAGGGTACACGTCGTCCCTCAGAAAGTAGCTCCGGCTCAGCCCTACTAGGCATAGTAAGAGCTCGGGTTGCTTTTGGATAGGGGTTCGGCGTGTGTTTAATGTCACCACATCTAACGCGGAATATGAATCTGCGGCTGGCATCCCATCCTTTGGAGCACCCGTGCGCCATGCCACGACAGTTGGAAATACTCTCTCGTCTACCCAGAAGAAACGGTTATTCCAATTCTTCAACGAATCCAGGGGTTTGGTGTAACACTGCAGGGTGTTCCTCCCCGGTCGCTTCCTAAACGACATCCACCCCGAATTGAAGGACGGTACGTAAAATACACGGAATAAGTTTAAGGAGGGAATTATGTTTAGGACGCGGCAGTTGATTTCAAAGTGGCTTACTTTGGACGCGCCTATTACGGAAAGTTGAGAAATATGAATTTGGTAGTACCCAAGGATGTCAAAGAGAAATTGTGAAAGGGGGATGCGATAGTTTGCGAACTCGAAGAATTTGGTATAGACACCGACTTTGCCCTCAGGAAAATCAACAATGGTATCCTCGGGGCCAGGAAACTCAGGGTGTAAGTCCTCTGGAATGCCATACTCCGAAGTGAACTCCATAAGGTACTCTCCGGAGATGGTTGATACGGCGTCCTCTAGTTGTATTGTATCCCTACCCATTTTTTACACAGTTCTACAAAATGGCGTGGCGTACTAACCTGTGGTGGTGCGATTCCGTGGAAATTGGTAGCGTGTGCGGCTAGGTGTGCGAAAGTGGAATTTTGATTTGAAACTGTGTAAACGTGAACAGTCATCGCTGGCCTTATTTATACTATGTCCTCGACAGTTGTGCACAGTTGGATGTTTGACACGTGCCACTTACTATTTTGGATGGCTACGATCGAGGGGTAGGTGAAACGGTTATGGGCCCACACGTCCCATCACTCAGCCGTTGGCGCCGTTTCTCGATAACTGCCCCTTTTTTACGCTACGCGCCTCGAGATTTGGTTTCGGACATTAAGCATTTCTAGGAAGGTTCGTGTTTGTAGTCTAGCAACCATGACCGTGATCCCCACCACGGCCACGACTCCTAGACTGGCGGGACATGATGACG
Organism: Tanacetum coccineum; assembly: GCA_026074375.1. Classification (NCBI taxonomy): domain Eukaryota; kingdom Viridiplantae; phylum Streptophyta; class Magnoliopsida; order Asterales; family Asteraceae; genus Tanacetum; species Tanacetum coccineum. The sequence goes on from BQNB010091618.1 coordinate 16,080, forward strand.
TATAGTGTGGGCCGACCCGGCCCACTCATACTATTATGGGCCTACTGGCTGCTAATGGGCCACCGGCCCTACGGGTAGCGGTCACGGCCTCCTGGACCTACGGGTAGCAGCTACCGGCACGCTGTCCGTGAACGCGGTATCTTCACAGATTATCCTAAGGAAAGGATAATCTAATTAAATAAGAGATATGCTTTACTTATTTAAACCGGTTAGGATAATGACGAATCCCTACAATATCGGCCGCGTCTTGCGGCGAAAGTTACGGAAACCCTAAAGGCAATACAACCTATAAAAGGAACCCAGTTATCATCGATACAGGTATCACACACAACCCTAATTACAGCCAATTACTCCCAAAATCATATACTTACTCTCACGCCGGAGTCTAATCGTGGGATCCGCTCTCACGATAAGGTTAACGGTGTTTGTTTCCTTGTGCAGGGTCCTTCAGCAAATTCACTTGGTACAAGAACAAGGCACTCTATACCCGAATAGCAACCTATTCGGATCAAGCTAGACCCGACCTAACTTTTGTATCAACAAGTTGGCGCCTTCCATGGGACCTAACACTAGGAATTACTCTCATCAGAATGAGCGCGATGGCTAATGCAACCCCCATTGTGACCACCGTCACAAAAACTACAAACAAAGAAAAGGCGTCGGACGCCGCACCCAGGGTGAACATCCTGAACTTCTGTGAAGAACACTACGAAGACATCCTGCCAATCATTATGGAGAAGGCATGGCATGACAAGCAAAAAGAAGTCCAGACCAGAATAAATTTTGGAGAAAACTCCAAGAAAAGCCGAAGAGAAAGGGAGAACTCAAACTCGAGGGCAGAAAACTCGCCCGCGAGATTCCATCTTGAGAGATCCAGGACACGAGGTCACGAAAGACGCGATGACAGAAATGTGTTTAGCCGCCTGAGCCACCGAAGGAAGAGCGTGCATGAGCGACTCAATGATACCTACTCGCCAAGTACAACAAAGTCCGGGCGACCATTTTATACCAACAAACTTGATTTACGTGAAAATTTGGTTATTTTTTTTTTACTGTTATTTGGTGCATCCAAATTATATAATTAGACACATGAGATTGATAACACACGTACACATCAAGAGAACATCATACATAAGTACATGATCATGTGTCAGTATTATGTATTGGATATATTTATTGTCAAGGTAAACATATGTACACGACAAACATGGCAATATAAATTATAAGAAATAAAAAAGATTAATAATTCAACTTGCAAAATGAAGAGAGAATTGCAAAAATGGTCCTGGTTTGACCAATTGCATGTTATGTCCGTCGAGTTTCGAAATTGCAAAAAACGTCCGTGTGACGAAAGTTTTGTTTCACTTTTGGTCTTTGTCAAACTAAAATGTTGTCTTCAACTTTAATAATTTTTTCTTTAATTTTCCTTCTTAGTCTTTTTTCCATAAAAGATAAACAACATAAACTTTGTTCTTCCTCATTGCCAAATTTACAAAAGAACAAACTTTAAAAAAACCATTCTTTGTTCTTCCTCGTTACCAGATTTACAAAAAAACATATACACATTTGCACTAAATTAAAACCTCAAACAAACACACGCATCCTATGTATGTGTTCTTGACACTTTTCATTTGAAACCCACAAAACAAAACACAAACAATGGTCGGCGGTGACAACGACCAACCACCACCAATCTCCGGCGGCGAGTTCCTTCTTCCCCTTTTTAGCCGGATCCACATTAACTGGGTATATTTTATGTTTGGTGGGTAAGAAAAAATGATGATTTAAGGTAAGTGAGGTGATGAATGATTTATAGTTTTAGATAAAAGAAAGGTACATATTTTAAAGAAATGAGAAATGATTCTATCTGAAAATATGGTGGAGAGAGGTGGGTTTCATCGAATGTTTTTTTAGAGACAATGGGTTTCATCGAAAGTGGTGTTGAGAAGAGAGAGTTTGAGGTTGCCATTGGTTTGTGGTTGGTTTTTCAAGTGGATAAGAGTGTCTCTTATTCAGATCTGGGTTTGTGTATGTGGAGAGAGATGAAATAGATATAAAAAAATATAAATTCAAAGGAAAAATAAAAAAGGTTGAAGACAAGGGATTTGGGTTCCTTTTAGTTGCGGAACCAAAGAGGAACCAAAAGTGAAATACCAAAACCATTCGTCACAACAGGAGGTTTTTATCAATTTCAAAAAACACGAACGGAACCAAACGTGGTAAAAAACGGCAATTTTGGCTAAACCATAAGGACCATTTTGCAATTCTCTCCAAGAAAATGAATAATAGAAACTTGGTATTTATTGTAGTTATTTATAAAAATACATCAATATTATATGTACTAGACAGAGTACTCCGCAGCGTTGTGTAGCGGGAATTCCTATGTGGTAATATATTAACAATTATCGATATTGAGACTAATATTGCGTATAACGTCAAGAAAAGGTGGTTTATCTAACAATAATATAAAGAATATCTGGCATAAACTACCGTAAGAGTTTAGGAGTGAAAATAAGTTTTGTATAATTGGAGAATTATTTTTGGCTGTAGAAATAACATTTGAGGTGTGAGATATATGAAGGGGGGGGCAGCTGATGTGTTAGGAGCTGGGTGGTATTAAGATAGAGAGTATACACGATTAGTAACCACGATTACACCTTTTTTAATAACAAATAATCACGATATTAATGATTATTAAGCGGTCACGAAACTTTTTAAAACTATTAGGGGAGGAGACCGTTATAAATGATGAATTTAAAGAACAATTACAGGTAATTAAAATGATAAAAATTTAATGATAGCTGAATTTATAATACACAATCAACATTCTTACATTTTCAAGTAAAATTGTGTAGCTAACGCTCTTAATAATGTAGTCGGTGGTGGGAGATGCACCGGAATCTTGTTCTATAAAATCAATCTTTGGTCTCCGAAAAATTTGGGGATCAGCTAGTATTTAACAACCCCAAGTAAATAAGCATATTTTAACACTCAAATAAATATCAATGATCATTAGAGTTGTAACTAATCATTCACATAAATAACATTTTGGATTATGTAACTTCAACAACACCAATCATAAATAAGACATTGATCATTAAGTTGTGTAGAACAATTCACATGCATAAAATAACATTTAAACAGAATACAGAGGCTTTATTTTATATATAACTGAAACAAAAAAGGGCTTTTTACAGTGCACAATTAAATAACGATGATGCGTTAAAGACGCGGGCAAAAATTACATAAATCATAACAAGTATAGACCGACCGATTTATAACAAAAAATAACGTAATCCATTTATACCAAAAATAACTAATTTACAAAAAAAAGACACAAAAGAACACATCATTGCCATGACTATCAAAAATAAAGACTATCAAAAATAAAGAGACAATAAAAATTTGAAATGCCGCAACCAATATTATATGTGTCCCCCATGCTTTTCTTTTTTTCAATAAAAAGTTGTCCCCCATATATTCATCATCGAACTTCAAAATTTCCTTTTAATGTATTCATCATCGATCTTCAAAATTTTCTTTTATCTAACACCAAATCCTGCAATCACCTAAACCAAAAAACAACAAAAAAGAAAAAAAAAACCCAGGTAGATATCCATATGGTTTTATAGATCAAAAAGGAGAAGATGAAAAAGTGGAGAAAAACTCACCAAAGAACATCGAGCCATGGAAAAAGAAAGAGATAAAGAGATACAGTCACGTGCATCATGTTGATAAGGTAGCAGCGGTTGGCAGCAGATGGTGATCAAGCTAAAGTAGGGGAGAGCGGCAGCCGGTCATTTCGACGAGAGATCGGCAGAGACGGCGGCGGAAGCCGGCGGCAAACAGCGGCTGGTGGCGTCCGACGTGGTGGTGACGTCCGGCGTGGTAGCGACGTCCGGTGGTAGGGCCGACGTGATGAGGTGGGGTGGTGGATGATAGTTTTTATGAGATGAGAGAATAGTGGGTATTTTTTTTGTGTGTGGTGTGTGAAATGGATTGTAGTTATATTTATAATGATAAAATGTAACAGTCTTTTAATGGTTTTTAAAGAGGGTGTTATATTGTTTGGAAGAATTTTATTGCTTGCATAAAAAGATTGTACATTATGTTTTGTAACTTGGAATGTAACAGCCTTTTTAATAGCTTTTAAAGAGGGTGTTAAATTGTTTGGTAAAATTTTATTGGTTGCATAAAAAGATTGTACAACGTGCATAAGGATTTGCACTACTTAATTTTTCAACATTTTCAAAATTAGGTTGAAAATGCTTTATAATGTAGTATAGATATATATTATATTTTCGGTTTTACGGTTCGTTTTGTCAAAGCCGAAACCGAACTGACTTTTTCGGTATTTGAAAAAATAAAAACTGATTTTAGTTTCAGTCGGTTATTTTGGTTTGATTTTTTTCGTTTTCGGTTTGATTTCAGATTTTGTATTCACCCCTATCAAAATATCCCACACTTGGATACATAAATACCTCACCAAAAATAGACACACACGAAAACAAACACTACAAGACTCGGTGATCCACAAGACTGAGTGTTGTATTTTTGCCACCTAAAACGTGTGCTTCATGTGGTCTGTAATAAGAACAACGCGTGTTCTTGGTACCCTTATTACGCCTATTCTTATGTAAAGTTCAAGTTCACGTGAAAAAACTTTAAACTCAAACACGACTATGTAAAGTATGGCAGAGCACAGTCCGAAAACCGGACCGGACCGATCAAAACCAGACTTGACCGAAAATTGATTTGGCCCAAAACACTAGACCGATGACCGGACCGAAATTGTCGGTGCATGTCCGGGTCGGTCCGATTCGAACCAATACAACAAAGCATAATGTCCGGTTGTGTTTAAGACCGAACCGAACCAGACCAAGGACCGAAAATGATTAAAAAGATGGATTGAGGACCGGACTGAAATATATTTGCTCCGATTATTTAGTTTTCATTCGATTAATCATATGACTATATGGATCCGTTGATAGATGGTTTATCTGATGCGTTTATATATTAATTACATGTTATATATTTATATAACCACCTATACAAAACTTATAGAATTGTATGTAAATTTTACATTTTTCTAACATTTACCATCTACTAGGTAAAACGCATACATGTGTGGTAAACCTAGTATACGTGCATTAGTTGCATTCTGTTGCAATGAAATTCATGATTACTCGCCTTGATAGTCTTGGATCATGTTGTTCGTTAAATCATGTTGGCTTCATCGGACAAATGAGCTTATAAATTATTCACAAATCATATCAACTTTATTTATAGCTCTAACATATGAATATTATTATTGTAACTCAAAAAGTACGATGAAATTAAAGTGATACCACTACAAGAATCGGGGTTTTTGTTGAGATTTTATAAACTAGTAAACCATTTACTATGAGTACGCAGCGGATGGATTTAGTTTGATATTAAGAATTAACACACAAATAAAGTAAGAAACACTAACCTTTGTTTAATGACTAAAGTCAATTAAACGAGAATCTTGATCTTGAAATCTTTAGTGATTAAATTATCACCTCTACGGTTGCTCACACAACACGTCAAACAAATACGTCACGATGCTAGTCGTTACTTCACATCTCTCAAACACCAAGTGTTATATTCTCTTGTAGCTAGTACCAAAATCACCCTTGTAGCTCGAACCGAAAATCAGGAAACCCTAATTAGAGTTTGAACCGAAAATCGGTTGAGGTAGAAAACCAAAACAAGCTTTAAGCTTGAACCGAAAATCGATAAACCCTAGTTAGGGATATTATCGAATTCGGTGATAGGATAAACCAAAAACCGAAAACCCATAGATGGAGTTTTGTTGTTGTCAAACCAAGGAGAACAAGTACACCGAAAACCCTTAAGTGGGTATGTATGTTGTCGACTAGGAGAACAAAGAAAATTGAAAAACCCTTTAGGGTTTTAATCGAATTCGGTGGGGAGGAGTAGAACCGAAAAACCCTTTTAGGGTTTAGGTTCGATCGGTTTTTGGTGAGGGAGAGAGGAACGAAATCTTTTTAGGTTTTTAGGTTTTTTAATGAATGAATTATGAGGTCTAGAGTGGGTGTTTATATAGGCACCTAACCCTAATCCTACACAAAGTAGAAAACCTCTAATTCATTCCTTATCACAAAACAACTTTCCTTCCTTATCCTCAAAATTGAACCAAACATCCCTTCTAGGAGCCTTAGGGGCCGGCCAAATATGAGGCACCCCCTAGAGTTTGAGTTTTGTCAATTTTAGTCCCTTTGTTTACATTTAAATATCCGTACATACATATGGAGTTAGTTTTTTGGAGTTAGTTCCACTACATCCCCCATTCTCAGCTTGCCAATAGGATCACTCACTGCCTCTTGGTTCAGCTTTGCTATCACCTCTTGCTTCACTGAAAATATAGAGTCCACCTATAGCTTCCCTCACCAACTATATCAAGAACATCCTTTACGGTTGCGTTTGCAGGAAATTCTTACACTGACATCTCCCAACATTATGTAACGACATCCAAAGTTAGTTTTCCATATAGTAAGTGGAAAAACTCAATAAGGGTTGGAAAACAAGACAAACTGAAACTGAACTTCCAAAATTACTGACCTTGTCGTTCTCGATCATGATTACAAACACAGTTCCATCTAATAGACAAGAAGGTTTCTTACGGGACAGTTGGCAATCTTCAGAAATGGGAAAGGGAATTTGCAGGGAGTTTCAATGACATCGGCTAGCTAATGCTCGATTGATTGGCAATTGACCTAACAATTGATATGTTTATGATTTATGAAAAATGATTTAAAGTTACTTTTAATAATAAAATTTATTCTCAATACTCATATAATAATTACAGTAAATATTAGAAGTAAATGTTAAGGCAGCCCAGTTTTGACTTCAAGGCCCAAATTGCATTTGACGAAAAATTTATTGCATAGGGTGAACGCGGTAGGTAAATTAAGAGCTTCTTTTCGACCAATGAAAACAAACCACTCGGCCAAAAAAAAGCACACGTACACACGGCAAGTTACTCTCATTAACTATGTCACACAAGAAACCAGCAGAAGGAAACCACATGTGTAAGTTTGTGCATGTATATGTGGTTACACGGAGAAAAAGAGATAAGTTGCCTCTGAAATTTCTAGCACCAGCACCAACAAACTCACCAGCCCGGGAATTCATGGTACCGAACATTACTTCCTTGGATGGGATAAAAATAATCCCCAAGCTAAAGTGTTTACTGCAAAATTGCAAATCAATAAAAAAAATTAAAGACCATATAAGTTTTTTAAAAGGTACAATAAGTATGAAGTATCAAATAAGCTTCTTGCTTTTACCGACAAACCAAGTGCAACAAAATGTTTGTAAATTTACTCGTCAACCACCACGAAAACTACGTACGAATTATCAAATAAACTTCCAGACCACCATTTTCTCAAGGCTGCATACTCTTTTCTTTGAACTGACTAAGAACGAAAGACATGTTATTTAGCAACTTTTGTCATCTAAATATTTAGTCACAAAAACAGATGAGTAATAAAGCCAAAATGGATACCGTTTCAAGCTTCGGGTAGAAATACGGATTAAAGATTCATATTTTATGTTCCACCAATCCGGGCTGGTTAGCCTTTATGAAGCTAGAGAGAAAAAACAAAATTAGCTTATTGTATTAACCTAAGAATGATAGTATTATTTATAAGTAGCTGGTGTAAATTACTTGCTCGATATAAAAATCTAAAATGCTAGTGGATGTTTCAGTTTTAGGCTTGAGACATTCCATAGCAGATACTTCAATGATCTCGGACGATTGGTGAAAATTCTCCCAGTCGAGTTGTCTTGCAGGATCAATCTTGGATGGGCATGCATGAGGGTGCTCAACCTTAGTATGTTCCCGGAGTTCCAAATAGGTTCCCGAGAAAGTGCATTTCTCTTCTTCACATAAACGTTTTTTCTCATCAATTTTAACTCGAGCCTCGTTCACGACAACCCAAACAGTAACATCGCCTACAAAGAGGGCAAAATGGCTTGCTAACGTCCTCGTCCTTTATGGTTGAGTTAGGAACAGATGTTGTGTCAGAAGTGACAGGTGATTTTGACCCAGGAGACATTCCATTTGCAGCTTGGAAACAGTCCAAACAATTAGAGTGCAAATGGCCCGTGTCGCACACAAAAGGTCGACATCCTTTATTGTAAGAAGAGCATTGAAGGAGAACACAATTGTGAGGGAAGGACAGACATATGGGACATGTGACATCTTCCCATTTGATAACAAGCTGAACCCCCCTCCATAAGGAGTGTCAAGTTGAAGCTATATAGCAGATCTTCTATGGAAAGGTGCTTATTACATGAACTATATTATTGGTTAGACTTAACGGGTGCTAACCGATGACAAAAGACCACAACCCATAAGGCAGAAGGCCACCACCTAGAAAGCACCTGATCTCAAACAGCTTACACAGCAGTACCTGGTGAAAGACCAAGTGTAGTAGTTAGAAACTAATGATACCAACATACACATAAGCAAAGCATATCTCTTCTTGAAAATATGACGAGAGAGAGAAATATATTCAGCATGTGTCATTTGTGTTAATAACTATAATTGGCAATTACAAATGCTTATAAGCAAAATTAAGCAAGAGTTTCCATTTGGTAATCCATGAACTATTAATGTTGCTTTTTCACACTTGCTCGGAAATTGAGCTATGGTAGTTTCTCTTAAAACCACTACAATCCGATTTAGATATTTCATTAAGGGCTTGGTTGGACTTGAATTATGTTAACCACCTGATTAGTCCTTCAGACCGTTTTTTATCATTATAAGTAACCACCACGCAACCACAAGTGGTGTTTATAGTACACATTTCTTATCACATGATGAGTGCACTGCATTTTGCAATAAGCATCGATCTTATTACTTGAACAGCCAAATTAGGCATGCCCATAATTGCCTATAGCCAAACCGGATATATTTAACAGAACCTTAAAAGCTCTGATTTATTATCTTCCTCTATTTCTATTTAATCTTGTTAGTATTGTATCTTTAATAGTTTAACAAAAGGAAGCATGGTTACCATGTACCTAATAAAGAGAGATAACTTGAAGCACACCTCAATTGCAGACTGGCATTTTGTTTTTCCCTCTAACACCACGTTCTCTCTTTCATGAGTATCATTTGATATGTGGTCGCCCATAGTATCGAAGGAAGATACTACTTCTGCTAATGCAGCGCCATCTTTGTATCGATCTTGAGAGACATGTTCCACTCACACAATTAAAGGCACGTCCAGCAGATGCTACTAAAAACTACACATAAAATGTCCAATATGTCAAGGAGAAAATGAAAAGTCTCATTAACACCAAGACTTTCAATTTATCAACAAAAAGGGTTGTATTAATGAAGGACATAGCATAATCATACGACAGTGGCAAGATAGAGATAACGGGTCAAAATGAACCCTGGTCAATAAATTAGCTTTTATCCATATCGAGTTGGACTGACTGAAACACTTTGCGTCCAAAAAAATTATTATCTATGGATAACTGATGTGTCACACACGATTACAAAAGTTACATTGTTTTAATTTTCGAATATTGAATCATACCTTTTTGTTGTGGCTGCCATATGTGGCACTTCCATCTGACATTTGAGCAGAAGTTTCCAGGAAGAATGTATGTAAAGCAGAAACAACGAATGTAAAAATCATGTTATTACGTAGCAACAAAAAACAAAGCAGGATATAGTTTTGGCTCTTACGATGAGACAATATGATAGGCTTGTTTTTCCTTTTGATAGCGTCACAATACTCACTTGCAAGGACATTCACCTTTTTTGATCCATACCCAACTGACATATATCAGCCTATTCCAACAAACAAATATGTTTACTTAAGAAACACGTTAAAATATATCTACCCAAGAAAGAATTTAAAAAATTACCTTTACAAAAAAATACATCTGCACATTGCATCCACGGGTATAACATCTGAGAAACACTCAAGTCATCTTTCTCGTTATACATGCACCCTCCATTCAATATTTATAATTATTACGCAATAAAGGTGAACGTGCCAAAAGTATGTCAAAGGTTAGTATTCATTACCATTACAAATCGATGCTGATGAAAAACGAAAGAACAAACTGAAAAAAGAAAAAGAAAGAATGAGAATGAAATAGTAAAACGATTAGCAAAAATTATGAACCTTTGACTACATTTAACTTGTTACAACTCTTTCCACACCTTTTCAAACCTGAAAAACTAATAATATAATTTGACTACATTTAACTTGTTACATACTTACATGCACGAGCACGTGTTAGAGTTTTATAATCATACCTGCTTTAGTTGCAATGACTTCTTTTTATGATCTGTTTGCTTCACCATTGTTTCCCTCTTTTTGCTTAAATGGGAATTCCAATAGTTCTTGATCTCATTATCCATTCTACCAGGTAGTCTTCCTGCAACATAAAAAATAAACTACTAAACAAACAAATATTCAAGCGACTAATTCACATGCATAAAGAACAACCATCTCATTATTGAGAATCACTAATGTCACAAAATAGTGATACATATATGCCTAAATTACCCGGGGAACTAGCATATCCATGGTTGCAACAGTTTTGAAATCATCATTTAACCGCATGTAGAATGCCTTGATATCCTGAATTTTTTTAAAAACGTACCAACATTATATTTTCTTCCATGTATTTTACACTAAATAACAGGGAAAAGATCATGCCTTTGGGGATTA